>VXBB01013885.1:420916-451043 GCA_013399915.1 Illadopsis cleaveri | reverse complement strand
AAAAAAAAAAAAAAAGCTATTTCTTTTAAATAAAAGATCACTTAAATGAGTAACTGCATCTCCTCCATTTTTTTCCTTTTTTTGATGCTGTAGTTATTTTCTGCTTTGGTTTTTTCACCCATGTGATGAACTCTCACCACCTGCATTCCCTTACTGCATTCAGTCATGCTCGGGATTGCTGGCACTGCATTTATGCTGCCCTCAGTTGCAAAACGTTGGTTTCACTTCAATTATGCAGACGAAAATGAGATATTCCCCAACCATACCATTAGTCCATGTGTTCTTAGCATCAGAAGGACCCCCCTAAAGTTGTTCAAAGTAAATAGCAGCAATAGAAAAACAAGCTTGACTAGTTCTTATAAACCATCTTTTCCTGATTATTTTTCTCTGCCTTTTCCCGTGGCAGAGCTGTTCACTAATGCTAACTTCAATATCTAGTTTAATGCCTGTTCTGTTTGGTTTTTCCCATGGATCAGCGGGCAAGTAATTAGCAGGCAGGGACAGTGTATTGGATTCCCTCCTGCATTTCCCCCTGCTCACCGAGCAGCTCAGAATGCGTGTGACCCAGCCAGCAGAGTTCAACCAGCAGTTCACAATGAATAATTAAATGACATTTCTCCAAGAGACCTAAATACCTTTGTCGTTATCCTGACACACTGTATTGCCACGCTGGAGGTGCAGAGCACAGGGAGCCCTGGCTTTGCAAATGACTGACCCTGAGTCTCCAGCCTTGTAATGTGATCCTGCAACTGGGCTGCTTTCCCTGGGGCAGAAGCTGGGTTATTTTAACAAACCTAACTGTAACACAGGGCCTGAAGCAGCAATACTCCACCTATTTCTAAAAAAAATCAGTCAGGTGTCTTAGTGCACACCCCGTACATGGTGCTGAGCTGAGGCTTGTCAGTCCAGATGAAAAGCAAGATTTTACAGGCTCCTGTGTACCTGTGCATGGATGAAACTATCCATGAGGTGGCCACAGGAGCCCCAAACTCAGGTGTGGCTGCATTTCACCCACAGACATAGAGCCTTCATGTTCCCAGACTTGCTGAGGAAGACAAGTGTAAGAAAAATCAAGGGAATCCTAAGAGGATTTCCAACAGGAAATTTTCATTCCTGGTCTCTCCACTTCATCCTTGTCTTCCCCATTTACCACATCAGACAGTTCACTTCAGCATGTTGCTTTTCAAAAGGTTTCCTAATTCTGGGTTCACTAACTATGAGTTTCCTAATTCTCCCCTGCATTTTATAATAGAGAAACCACAAGCTCAGATTCTGCTGCCAGAGCCAGGTGCCTGAAATCTGCCCCCCCGAATCAAATTTCTCAAAACCAAAGACACATTATGGCATTACATGCACTTCTTACATCATTATTACAAAGCTTTTGCTACCCTGAAAAGTCACTGTTGGCTTTTTTTTTTTTTAAAGTCAAGATTTAAACACTTGTAGCAATAGCCCTTTAAACCAATGGATCTTCAAAACACAGAGAAAACATTATTTAATAAATAGACCCAGGACAGCAAAAGCAGGTAAAGGCTGAATAGTGAAACTCAACACACGTGAATACTGTGGCATTAAGGTGATAAAATGAGGGAGGGGGGAATCTCCAGCCTCAAATAATTTTATAGATTTGAATAAATAACTGAATTTTGTCAGAACTGACTCTGCAGAAAAGCAGTGAGACTTTTAAAAAAGCTTATGAGACCAAAGGGGAAATCATAACGAGCATCAGGATTGAAACAGGGTCTCTCTGTGGTGCTACTATCTGACAGAAAAACCAACCATGCTACTGGCACAAAGGCATCATCTAAGGACTGCTTATTCAAACAGGCTCTCATAAACTACTCTTGCAAAGCTTATCTAGGAACAACTTTAACAGGGTCAAGAACCACTGGGAACAGGTTTTATAATGGCAGGAGTCAGAAAGATGTGTATCAGGGGATTTTAGGCCAGTGCAGTTCAGATTTTATTATGCTAATTTGCTTTTGACCTTAGATTAACAATTAAATTACGTGGACTTTTACAATGCTGAAAATACATGGGCCATAAATTCATTTTCTGATCAATGGAAGTACAAAATTACAGTATTTAACAGCCATGACATCAAATTTTGATGGCTTATAGCCATCATTTCATTTTATCAGGAAAAATGACTGTATTCTCAGTAGTCACTAAATCATTAATTTATGTGTTTCTAGCTTTTAAAAATAACTCATCAAAATAAAAGGCCAAGCCTACTTCTTCTCCACTTGCCCAGGTAGCAACAGGCTGGGATCATGAAGACATGGGATATTCAGGATATTCATGGGATAATTCATGTGCATCCTAAGCCCAGCAGGAGCCTCTCCAGGTTCCTGTCCTTCCTATAACTCCATCTGCACCCTGAAAGGAGCTGGAAGTCCACTGCAGCTCCTTCCTGCCCTTCCAAAATTTCCTAATTATCTACACATGGGCAACATGGGTTGGTGGTTCAGCACTGTGGTGGAAGAGTGACAAAACTGGCATTTGGATTTATTAAAAAAAAAAAATCTCTTCCCTCTAAATCTGTACATGATACAGGTATTATACATATTTTAAATAAAGCTTTTTTTCTTTTTTTGCTTCCTTCCTTTTTTTTTAACCCCTCTGTGATAGGTAATGAGTATTAATATGAGTGTTGCTTATAATTATGATTCTAGAAGCTGTGCATATTTTCCCCTGCCTCTGAATGCTGCAGGACTGCTGTCAGTAACTCCCTGCGAGCTGAGATGGGATGCTGCTGCTTTATGTGAATTACGGTGTGGCAAACAGAGTGACAAGAACTCATCAGATAAACACTTGTCACACCAAACCAGATTAGTACCTTTCACAAAGAGGATCGAGCTTAATCAATTATAAATAATAACTGACTAGAACACAGCTTATGTAACACCTGTAAATGCTCAAATGGGGAATGAAATATGCCATTTAAAGCAGAAAACATTGCTTACTAAGATGTAAAATGCACACATTTTCCTTCTGTTTTCAGTGGTTTGTGAGAGCATATATATAAATATATATTACTGTTCTGCAGCTGGAGACTCCTTCAGACAGCACAACAGGGCAGCATCTCTTCCCTTGTCCTCTGGTCTTCAATTCTACATACTTTTCATGACAATATCTTTCATATTATCACCATCATTAAAAAAAAATTCTCCTCTTGTAAAGATTAGAGGAAAAAATTAAAGCTTAAAAAAATGATAGTATAATACCCAAAGAATTTATCTTGGTAGTGCTGCAGGTTTTCCCTAGCAGAAGTAACACAAGGCACGTTATTTCCACAGAAAGGAGAAATGAAAAAGAAGAAGCAAGCTAAGGAAGAAACTAATAGACTTTTTTCCTTCTTTTTGATGCTGCCACCATGGAATGAATTGCTGTGACATGTTCCTGAAAGAGATGAGGAGCAAGGGGGTGTTATTTTTTAACAGCTGCCCACAACAACTCCATGGAGAGCTGGCAACGAGAGTAAGGGAAAGCTTCCAGCCAGGGTGGTGTGGCACCAGGACATGTCACCAAGAGGGGCTGGGGCACCTCCAGCCCTGCAGAAATCCCAGAATTGACTGCCAAAAGCCCTGATTATTTACCTGATCTCGTGTCAGCAAGCAAAAAAGCAGCAACTCCTTCGAAACACCGTTTGTAGGATTTCTGTCTTGTGCAGGAGTTACCTCCTGACATTACCAGCCTGTGGACCACAGTGCCCACTCACTTGGCTTTTAAGAGGACTCTAAAAAATAACATTAATGTATTGCTGGCTCAGCAGTAACTTTCAGTTTGTTCCAAGTTAGGAGCTACTTCTGCCTGCCTCTGCCTATGGTTGTTTGTTGAGCTGCAAAATTCAAACCTTTTCTTAAATACCAAGAGCTCCACAACTAGGGACCACACTCACTTGGCTTTTAGGAGGCCTCTAAAAAATAACATTAATGTATTGCTGGCTCAGCAGTAACTTTCAGTTTGTTCCAAGTTAGGAGCTGCTTCTGCCTATGGCTGTTTGCATCTCATGCAGAGCTGCAAAATTCAAACCTTTTCATAAATACCAAGAGCTCCATAACTTTGCAACAGAACCACGTTGTAAATGAGGAGATATTAATCCCTCCAGATGACAACAAGTAACATACAGACTGTGAATAATCATTTTCCCCTCATATTTCCACCACAGATTGCAGCCATTCCCTCCCTGATGGTCTTTTTAATATTAGAAGAAATCTAACACATACACAGTTACATGCAGGATTTAAAAATAGCAAGTCCTTGGAGCTCATAATATTCCTGAAAAGGTTGATTCAGTAGATGTGAAACTGCTCCTTTTCTAGCACTGTCACAGGCACCATCCCAGACTGGGAAGGAAGTGGAGTGAAGAGGAAAGGAAGGTTGACATTACTTTTCTTGTCCATCATGGGCCTGGCAGGAGGCAGGTGATGAGAAGATGAGATTTTCCGTGACTCAAAAGATCTTTCACTAACTTTAAATGAATTGATGGGATGCAAATTTCCTCAAACAACACTTAAGTCGCTCATGAGCATGTCTGTACAACACACTTCGCTGTGCAGTCTGCAAAAAGAGAACTGTTGAGACAGCTTTTACATTTAGAACCTACCAATATATACAAAATAGATGTATTGTACAATGGAAAATTCATATTGGTCTTTTCTGATTTTATAATACAAAGACTGAAATTGATTTTTCATGAAACGTAATTAGTTTTTGTGACTACATACTTGTGTTGAAGCATCTTGCAGAGTGTCTCAAGTTAGATTTTTCCTACCTAACTTTATGGAGAAAAAAATAAATTACTCTTGAGCTTAAAATGAAAAGCAAAACCTAATGAAAACATTACTGTTTCAGAATCATGAGGAAAATCAGAACATTAAATATTTTTCACACTTGCACCTGTAAGACACATGAAAGCTAGTTATCCTTGATGAATACCTCACTAATTACTCTTGATTATCTTACTGCAAAAGATGTACACGGGAGCAATAGAAGGAAAAAGAAATTTCTTAGCTCTTATTCTTTTCTCCCTCAAATTATCTGCCAGAAAGAAACACACACTTCATTATGGGATGATTAATGCTCTTCCCAGCACAAGGAGCCTCACTTGATCTGACACCACCCTTCTGGTGCCTGTGCATTTCTGCTCCTCTCCAGCATCCCCTGCTGCAGGATGCAGATAGCACTGTGGCTCACAGCTGAACAAGGCTCCAGGACTTTGACAAATAACAGGTTAGGAAGCACAAATTAACACTCCTGTTGCTTTTGTTCTAAGATAACTGTGTTTCCTAAAGTTGGCTTTAATGGCTGCAGTGTTGCCATTGTGCAAAAACATTGTTTTAAGTCTGCAGAACTGCTGAGCAGTGCACACTGAATATTTCACTGTGATGGCTGCTAACCACGTGTGCAGCAGCAGCCTGGGCTTATTGCAAGCTGCAGGGTATTTTTCGTTAGCTTCAGCAAAAATCAGCTGAATATTCCATAAATATTAAGGGCACACAAAGGAAACAACACAGAAATACGGAATTAGCATCTCACCTATCAAAGTAATTTTTTACCAGATAATGAAAAGAGCATGAAGCTGACACAGGCTTCTACATCTGGAAAGTGGTTACAGAGTCTCTAGTTTAAAGGTATTTATTTTAATAATTCTAGGCCTGATTATGCTTCTCTTGAAGTCAATGGGGAAACTCCTGCTGAGCTCATGGGGACAAGAGGTTTCCAATTCACCATGAAAGCTTCCAGCAACACTTAAGAAAGCTTAGTCACAAAGATTAAAGACAAGATTGGTACACGATTTCTTTAAGAGTTGCTTCCCAGTTGCCCCCCTTCCTGCACCATTTAGGATTCTAATCCAGAATAATCATACTGAGCATTGCATATCCAATATTTTCTAATTTGTCTTTACTGCAACCAAAATATTGACTCAAGGAGACACAGCTTCCTGATATTTTCAGGTGAGCACCAGTCACTGAATAAGAAATGTGGATTTGCGCTTTATTTTCTGGCCAGTTACCATTTTCTATGCATAAATACTGACAGCTCCACAACGTTTCTTCTCAAGTCTACCCAGAGAGCTCTAAGCTCATGGAAAAATCCCTGTCTGATCAGCATTCACATTCCATAAACCATTTCACACTGCTTCACCAAGAAGTCCTCTCAGAGGAAGGTCACCTCTACAGCTCTTTGGAGAGGGAAAATTGGATTTCCCTTTAGAATGGCTCTGCAGTGGGATTAGGTTACAAAATGGATACTCCCGTCAACACACAAGATTGGGTGGCTCAGCTGTTAAAGCTGCTTTTGGCTCATTTTGGAGAGCACTTTTGCTGCCTTCTTCATGAATAATGCACTTGACACCACTGAGTTCTTTGAGACTCCATCCAACAACTCCTCCCCGCAGTGCCCTCCAACACCTACCAGTGTCCACGGGCATTTATCAGCTTTTCACCATGGTCACTATGTCTCCAGCACTGAATTCCTCTGGAGGATCCTGCTGCTATTCTGATTCTTACTCCATCCTGGCTGCAGGAGGACACAATTCCCTTTCTACAAGCAAATTAAAAATTGACAGCAGACATTTGTAGTCTATGTTTTCTAGTTTCAGCCTCTTCGGTCACTGACATTTTAGTAAAGTCTGCCACAGAGACTGAAATGAACCTACCAAATCTTAAATCTTTCTATTCTCTACAACATGCATGGTGACCAAAAATGAGGAATTAATATTTACAGTTAGGTCTTCCAAAGATTATTTCCCATAACCCTTGAAGGATACACTAATAACTGATGAGCTGAAGGAGACACATGAATTTCCCCAAAGTGAGCTCTTTATTTTAGTTCTTTATGTCAGAGCTAAATCACAATCCCTTTCTCATATCAGTTTTATAGTGGATCATTGAGCCGTTGGAAGCCTCTGCTCACAAATTGTTTCTCATCAGCAGGATCTGCTCCTTGCCAGCTTTATCCCAGGACCATGACAAGCTCCCCAAAGAACATAAATCTGACCAATGAAAACTGAGACAAGAATGAGCCTTTGCTAATTTTGACACATCTCCTACTTAGCTACAGCAAAATGGCACAGACAAAAATCTTAGTTATCCTTAAGCCAACCTGTAATGCTACACACACAGAGTCCTTGGAGGAAAACACCAGATTACAGGAAAAAAATCTGAAATATAAAGGCTGCATCTTGCAAGGCAAGATCAATTATTATCGTGATTTGATGTGTGTTTTCAGTTTCAATGATGCAGATGAAGTGTGTTGCAAAGTAACTCTGGAAAAACACCACTGACACTACAAAGAAAAAAAAAAAAAAAAAGATGCTGGGCCATTCTACTGCCTCACTGCTTCTGCAGAGTGAAATGTTGGTAACTGCAGAGCAGGGATGTGTGTACCACCATGCTATGTTAATGAAGTGTTCCTTTAATTATCAGTAAGCCACAGCTTGGAGGCTGCTGAGGGAAACCAGGACTGTACAGACTGTGACAGAGACTCCCAAAAGGACAAGCACAAGTTCACAGCAGGGGCCTTGAATGTGGAAGGAATGGGATGGCAGCAGGGTCCCTGAGCCATAAACAACTCACTAATGTTACAGTACTGCTTGCTAGAGGAATGCAGCTTTAAAATATGGATAAAAGTAAGTTCAGAGATAAAATGGGAAATGAAGCCATGGTGAGGCCACATGCAGAGTGCTCTGTCCATATCTGGGCTCCTCAGACCAGACAGACATGGAGCTCCTGGAGCAGGTCCAGTGGAGGGTGACAAAGATGAGGAAGGGGCCAGAGCATCTCTCTTGAGGTCAGGCTGAGGGAGCTGGGGCTGTTCAACCTTTAGAAAAGATGAGGAGGAACCTCATCCCTGTCTGTTGTAAATGTAGTAAATATAGCAAATGAGTCTGCAGGGATGTGGGAGAGGATGGATCAGGCTCTACCCCGTGGTCCCCAGCAACAGGACAAGAGGAGTGGGCAGGGACTGATGCACAGAGAGTTCCACCTGCACATGAGGAAGAACTTCTTTCCTGCAGTGACCAAGCACTGAGCAGAGCTCCCAGAGAGGCTGTGGAACCTCCCTCACTGCAGATATTCCAGATCTGTGCCATGTGGTCTGGGACGACCCTGANCACCATGCTATGTTAATGAAGTGTTCCTTTAATTATCAGTAAGCCACAGCTTGGAGGCTGCTGAGGGAAACCAGGACTGTACAGACTGTGACAGAGACTCCCAAAAGGACAAGCACAAGTTCACAGCAGGGGCCTTGAATGTGGAAGGAATGGGATGGCAGCAGGGTCCCTGAGCCATAAACAACTCACTAATGTTACAGTACTGCTTGCTAGAGGAATGCAGCTTTAAAATATGGATAAAAGTAAGTTCAGGGATAAAAAGGGAAATGAAGCCATGGTGAGGCCACATGCAGAGTGCTCTGTCCATATCTGGGCTCCTCAGACCAGACAGACATGGAGCTCCTGGAGCAGGTCCAGTGGAGGGTGACAAAGATGAGGAAGGGGCCAGAGCATCTCTCTTGAGGTCAGGCTGAGGGAGCTGGGGCTGTTCAACCTTTAGAAAAGATGAGGAGGAACCTCATCCCTGTCTGTTGTAAATGTAGTAAATGAGTCTGCAGGGATGTGGGAGAGGATGGACCAGGCTCTACCCCGTGGTGCCCAGCAACAGGACAAGAGGAGTGGGCAGGGACTGATGCACAGAGAGTTCCACCTGCACATGAGGAAGAACTTCTTTCCTGCAGTGACCAAGCACTGAGCAGAGCTCCCAGAGAGGCTGTGGAACCTCCCTCACTGCAGATATTCCAGATCTGTGCCATGTGGTCTGGGACGACCCTGATTGAGCAGGGAGGTGAGACCAGATGACCCACTGTGGTCCCGTTCTGGGATTCTGTGAAAAAGCCTCCAACACATGTAAAAATTATTATATGTAGATTATTATAGACAGCAAATTTAACTACATTATCACGAAGCACTGGATAAGTAGCAACTAAGTGGAGCATGTATTTGTGGTAGTAAACACATAAAGATGTCCCCAAATAGACCTGAGTGAGGAGAAAGAAGCCATCAATGTTAACTTTACCTTCTTCCTGGCAAAGAGGACACTAACATCACAGTGCCCCACATGAAGAACTCATATTGCTGACAACTCATAATGACCCCTCACTTTTCCTCTTCAGGAGGACCATTAACACCAGAAAAGAATCAGACACTAGAAAGCTTATTATATCTGTATCATTATCAGGAACGAGCTCTTATAATTAGATAATCTGGGCTGTAAGTGCCTGTATGATCATAATTGCCCTAACAATAGTTATTTCAGTAGGCTGTTAGGACTTTTGTTCAAGCTAAACTAACAAATTCCTGGCTTTGCCATGTGCTGGGTGCGTTTCTTTCACTCCCCTAAGTGCAGAAGGTGTTTGGCTGGGTACCCCAGCCTCGAGGAACACATGACAGAGCTGATGATGGGTAAGGGCAGGTCCACCTTTCTGTTTCAATATAACCCAGAAGGAATTCACTGCAACATTCCTTTACTTCAGTCAGACATGAAACCTATCAGGAGGTAATTTGCCCTTGATTAAGAATCACCAGGAAATTAAGAAAAACAATAATTAACTAATAACGTAAAGCTCATTACAGAACGGAAATGTGCCCAAATCTCAGTCCGCAGTCTTGAAGGCAGAAAGCAATTCCTGAGGAAAACTGACATTATCCTGTGGCACCATTTACTTACAATAATGACAGCAAGGATAGAAACACATCCACTTGCATGATACAGGCTCCAATTTACAAGAAGACAGCACAGAGCACTACCCACAGCACTGAACTCTGAAACCTGAACTGCCATAAGCTCAAGGTTTGATGAAAAGAAGAAAAAAATAGCCCATAAAAAGCCATCTATCTGGCACATAAATAACAGGGGCAATTAACTAGGTGGACCTCCTGTATATCTCAGCAGAAGACAGATTTAAAATGTCTATACTCCATGTGAAGGTATTTCTGGATAAAGGATTGCCACAGAAAATGGAAAATAAGAGCAGAAGCTTTATCACCCCAAGGTCAACGTAACTGTATGTTTACAAAAGTTTAAAAAGTGCCTCCCTCTCTTTCCCTACAGCAAACTCAAAGAAACAAAGTACTCAGCAACTAAGAACCCTCGATGAGAGCTGTGAAACTCTTGCCCGCTCTTCCTACAAAGACAAGGAAAGGAAAAAAAAGAATCTTATTGTAAGAACTCTCAGCCCTGCAAACAAACCTCTCACCACCCTCAAGCACCACACCAGCACTGCTAGAGCACTCCACAATTAATAAGCATTTGCAGACCAGATCCTCTGCTTTTGCACAAGATTTACACTCTTGGATTGAAACAAGTGTCTTTGTTGGTCTTTAATTTGGCAGGGGCACCCTGTGAGTGATCTCCCTGTTTTCCTGGTTGATTCACCAAAGTAGTTGTCTTTTTATTTTTGTCAACTGCACAAATCTTTTTCTTTCTAGGAAGTCTTATGGGCATTTTTAGTGAAGAACAGAAGAAAACCTTTTCACAAATTTGGGTTAAAATTTCTTTATGTATTTCTTATCCTATTAATAGCTATGGAAATACAGAGGCAAATTATGACGTTTTCTTCTATTTTATCAAAACTTTGGCTGTTTTCTCCACAGGTAATGGAAATCTAGATGTTTTAGATACCTGTTCCCAGTCTTCACAACATCCTTAAAGTAGGCTGGGCTCAAACTGCTAATTCTGCCTTAATATTCCCACATTCCTGCTTCAAGATTTCTTACCAAAATGCTGCAGTGCCTCTGGGCTGGGATAGGAAAAAAAAAAAACAAAACAGGAAGACACTTGTCTTTTCCTGTCACATGCTCTCCCTTTTTTTTTGCAGAATTTCCACAGAAGATGCTTAGGAAAGGTTTACAAAAGCAGCACTTTTTTCTCTCCACACATCTTGGATTTATTGTTGGAATCCTCTCTCTCTCAATGCCATCGAAGTGACTCATCCTTTATGAAATTCTTGAATCCATTCATCAAAATGTCATCCCCCAAAACTGTTTCTTGCCTGCTTGTGCAGGATGCAACTACACAGTCACAGAGAGACTCAGAGAGGCTTAGGAAATTCATCAAGTTCCAAAGCTTAGACAGCTTCTGAACAAGACTTATAGACTGCCTCTAACACAAATATACACCCATTAAAATGTCTTCCAGTTACAGTAAAAAAAGCACAATTCAGCAGAATTTAAGCTGAAAGACCAGCCATCCTTACCAGAGTGACACAAAACCTCAGCAGGTAAATGCACAGTACAGGGGGTGGTGAGAATTGTCTGTAATTAAAGGAGGGCATGAACAAACAGGCTTCAAACAAAGAAAAGCAGGAGACCCACTGACCATTTCTGACCCTCACTCAGATTTATTGTACTGCCCAAGCTGCCAAACAAAACAGCCTGTGCTTCAAACCCTGCCTGAAAATCGAGGCAGTGGGAAGCAGCTGCCATGAAAAACCTTGCATGGTTCTGACACTGCACCTCATTTCTGATTTGAGATTACCTAGAATGGGCTGAAACCCCCATGGGCCATTTCATGTTGTCCTGTCTCAACCCAGGCACAGAGGCCAGCAAAGTCATAGATCACTCCCAGCATAAGGCAGGAGAACTGTTCAGTTTCATCACTCGAAATACTTCTCCAGATGAAGTGGCAGGCAAACATGGGGCTTCTTTCAGGGTCATTTCCCATCTCACCATTCTGCAAAGGCAGCACCACAGCCTGGTTTGTACAGCAAAACCTGGTAGGAGCTTCTCAAATTTTGAGGAAGCAGGACCCCATGTGAGCCGCTGGCAGACAACTAAAGCTCATTCTTGATCCCACTGCCCAGATTTGTATTAAAGGAAATAACTTGCCAGAAAATCACTGAAGATAGAACTAAAGCAATAGCTCCTTAGTTTCAATAAGCTGCTTGGAGTTCTATAGTGCTTTCTTTTCTCATGAAGTCTTATTAATGTATAGCGTTTTGCTGCATAAATTGAATGGAGTTATGCCTTGAACCTACATCTTACACTAAGGTTTAGGAACCCTTTTTCCCCTTGAAAATTTAAGAAGGACAATCAGAGATTGGGTGAAAAATTCCTCTGTGAAGAAAAAACATCTTTTATATCCACACAAAATATAAGGACTGCTTAAGTCATTTTTGTATAATTTAAAGTACGTCTTGCATTAAAATATCAGTATTTTGCAGTGCTAGATCTTCAAGCTTCCATTCAATCCGCAACAATGGTGAAGTGCGAGAACAAATTCCCTGAAAACCTAAATTTGGATCTTTGGCTGCCCACCAGAAATGCAGAGCCTTCCCTGAGACACCACACACACTCAGCTGCACCTGACAAAAGCCCGGGGTGAGTCTATCCATCAAACTCATGCACATTTAAGTGGCGAAAGTCCCCAGCAGCTCTCACTGCTGAAACCAGAGCTAGTGTTTTCCACCAGGCAACCCTGAGTCCGACCCAATCCCAGAGAGCAGCCTCACACCCTTACAAGCAGATGCATTAGCAGAGCTGTGACTTGCTCTCTCCTTTTAACAGCTGTTGTGGAACAAATCTCATGTGCCTACAAGGAGGACACGTCGCGCGGATGCTGCGAACTCTCGCGTCTGCCTGGGGCAGTATCGCTAACAATAAATCATTTCTGTCTGAGACTCCTGCTGACCTTCAAGACACCAGCTGGTGCCCTGTGCACAGCACATCTGCAATCTGTGTCCAGACTCTTGCTCAGTGCCAACACCTCTCCCATTTCCAGCCCTGGAAGAATTCTCCAGCCAGTGACACATTACAGAAGAGCCCTAATGACTCTGTCTTCCACCAGCAAATGGCCAACAGGATGTAACAGTCAGGAAAGGCTCAGTCTTTATACTTTTTATACTCTATACTTTTATATCCATTCACATTTAAAATAGTTGATTCTTCTTCTCTTGTGCAACTTCTCATTCTCCTCCTATTTCTGATCTGTCATAATGGCCTCTGAATTGGGTTTATGATGGAAAAGTCTTTCATTTCTCATTCTTAATCCTGAAAGTAATGGGAGAACTTGGGGTGACAGTCATATTTCCTAAGAACTGGTGTTTCTGGTCTTGGCAATTTGGGAAGCCAGAGTTGGCAGCTTGGTTTTGAAGGCTCAGCCCAGCACAGAGAATATGAAAAGTAAACTCAGTAATTATACTACTGATTTTCATAGTTTTGCTTTTCAATCTTGAGGATCCTGAACACAGTGAAACCATTAATTACAGCATCTTAACACAGTCAAGGTACTGAAGAGCAATAATTTATTGGCCTCTCTTGGTTACTGTGTGATCCCCACATTATTGTAACTTCACCATTTTCCAGGTCACAGGGAGAAAAACTTCAATTCTAGAGCTTTAGAGAAGTCATCAGAAGAAAACAACAAAACCCTCCATCAAAACACATCAGAATGTCCCAAATAATATTTTACTACTACACTTTTAGCAAGTGTAAAGGAGAAGAATTGCCTTTAACTTGTGTTTTCTTCAGTGTGATCTGATTAGAGGTATTCATCTGCTGACGCATAACCCAAATGCAGAAACCAGTGATTTCTGGTGGCTCAAGGACTCAAAACACAGACAGTAGTATTTTTCCTTACCCAAAACCTGTAATTCCAACAACAATCAATTCCACAGTGTTACAGTGGGGTGTTTCATTCTTTTCCAGGCACCGGGGTTGAGGAGTACACTGTACCATCAATGGAACACAACTGCTCTGGGCTCTGACAGTGCAGAGGAGGGGAAGAGAAAAAGCCACTGTTCACCAGCTGAAGCTGCAGGGGGGGATTAACGTAAGGTAATCAAAATACCTGCCTGGATTTTGGCTAGTGCACACAGCTGGAGCTACAACCCTCTCTCCTCAGTAAGCAGCCTGGGAACTGCAAATTACTGTGGTGGTCAAGGTCTCGGGTTTATATCTCTGAGGCATCAACTCCATCAGCACAATTATATTGCTTCAGTGCCAACTCCAAGGAAAATGTGCCACCAGTCTCAGCACCAGCATGTCCTGGAGCACGTAAATGTTAATTAGAGGCCTTTTTTTAGAAATTATGAGATGCTCTAGTCCTGCACAGTGTGAGATCTGATGAGATTAGAGCACTGGGTGGTACAGCTAATAAATCAGTTTACTGTACAACCTCATTTCTTTAATGAAGAGCAAATACCTGAGCCTTAGTAAAGCAAGAGTCCCATGTGTACACTTGCTAACCAAAGTGCTGGATTTAATTTTTTTTTTTGCATTCCTCCAAAACAGGGAGCACTGACCTGCTGCTCATCATTAGAGAACGCTCTCCTGTCAGGGGGTCAGCGCTGAGCACAAACTTTGATGTCAGAATTAAAAAACACAGAAGAGATGAGTGGCAAGGCCATTATGGCAGAATAACTAGTATAGTTTTCATAGGGGAATAACTTCTAAAAGCTGACAAGAGCTGTCAAGGCGTCAGGCCTGGAGGAGAGCCAGCACAATTAACATACCCTAGGCTTCAATCTGGTAGACGGGGAGAAAGCGGGATTTATTTTGGACAATTACAAGTTAATAAATGGAAGTGTCGGTTCCTCTGTAGAGCACCAATTAAAGCCTACTAAAGGTCAAAACCTCTTACAGTTCCTGTCATGGTAGGCAACCCACTACCATTATTTTACATTTCAAACAATTTTGCTGTCAATGACAGCAGTTACAAATGTGCGAGAAAATATTTTCCTTAGCGGTATACCAGGCAGTTTACTGTGCAGAAATCATCTGTGCTCCCAGAAGTGACTAATATTTTAAGATTTAAGATTAGCTAGCATAAGATTTTTATTATGAGCTTGGTGGGGTTTATTTATTTGCTTATTTATTTATTATTTTTCTGAACTGCACACGTGTGAATGAGAGTGCGAAGAGCGCAGGAGGGAATGCCATCCCACTTCCTCACATCCTCCAGCTACAAAAAAATCCAGGGAATGACAGGCACATACTCAGGGTGGCTGTTGCAGGCCTGCAGCCACTTCCCATGGGAATGTGAGCTCTCCCCTCCACAAATGTGAGGGCAGGCAGGGCACTACTCCCACCCCAGCCACCCATGTTCCCCTTACTCCAACTCCCCATCAAATCTAGCACAACATGCACAGCCATTCACTTGCTTGTGTGAGGATCACCCCAAGAGTCAACTGAGCTTGGAAATTGCTTCTGGTTTTTTTCAGCAAGTGTACTTAAAAAAACTTGAAAAAACCAACCAACCAACCAACCAACCACCAAAAAAACCAGAACAAGAACCGGGTTTGCTTCACCTGAAGAACTGCTCGCAGTGAAAAGAGGGACACTGCTTGAACCTTGTTATTATTCTTACTTGCCCTTTTGACAATAAATAACAGGTCAAGTATCTCCAGGTCAGATGGAGCTGGAGGGATTTGCAAAGGAGCCCATCCCTCTCTGTGCACACCCACAGGGGAAGGTACAGAAGCCCCTGTGAAGCAGGGGATCCCCAGCACTCAATGTGAAGCTGTTCTCCAACAGGGACACACACATGGATTTTTACACATATGCAGAGGCAATAAGGAGCTTCCAGAGCCAGCACTTTTTTAGCACACAGTATTTTCTCTGTTGCTTAAGGAAAATGATACAACACTATTTTTGCCTTGTTCATCTTCCTGTTAATGGAGGCAGAGAATGAGTCATTAGCTTCTCTGGCTTCCCTTTGTTCACAGCCAGGCAGGTGTGCAGAGCCAAAGCAAGATACCCGAATAGCACTTGGAAAGAAAATCTGCCACCCACAGAATCATTTGGAAAAGACTAGCTATTATTTAAGACATTATCTAGCATTATTTAAGTAAAATAAACCCTGAACTCATCATCATCATTTTAAGCCATTTTAAGGCTGCCCAGCTCCCACCATTAGAAATCCTATTGCTCATTAAAAATCCTATTGCTCATTGTAATGAAAGCTTTGCTTGGACATTCACTCCTCCCCACTCTGATTCTGATTTTGGTTTTTTTAGTTGGTTTAGGAAAAAAGAAAAAGGATCCTAAAATAGCCTCAGGTATATAACATATGCCATGAAGGAATTTTGGCATGGGATGGATGGACATCTGCTTCTGACCTGACCTACTTTTAAGCACCTGAGCACAAAAAAATCTCCCTGTAAATATTCCCTGTAGAGTACTTCTTTTAGCTGTTAATTCCCCAGTGATTTCCCCTGACCCTCAGAGGCGCTTGCTTTTTTTTTTTTTTTTTTTTTTCCTCTTTGAGATCCCAGCTGAAGTCAGTTCTCTTGGGTCTGGCCACCTTGAAGGTGTTGGTCACAAAGGAGTAACTCAGACCAGAATTCCCACTGTGCCACAAAGACCCAAGTGCTCAGTGACAAGGTGTCAGCCTTGCAGGCAAAGCAGATGTGGGACTCAAAACATGTTCTCTCATTCAGTGAGCATACACAGCTCACATCTAGGCTGTAAAATTTATATTAGATGGTGTTTTTAATGTATTTCTCACTCTACAACTCATAATTTTAACCAACCCTATACATCAGGCCGATACAAAGGAAAGTGTACTAATTGGGTATTCCTTAGAAATGCAAAACTGTGGGCAGAAAAAGAGGGAAGAAAATGAAGTAAACAGCATCAGCAGCATGTGTTGTACTCTCATCCGAACAAAGGGGAAAAGAAGGATTCATTAAGCAAGAAATGAGTCTTGAAATTACCCAGAAGAAAAGTCTCCTGCTGGGGCTGAGAAGTGGGACTGTAAAAGAGATAAGAGAGAAGGAGAGGTGGTAGCAGGCTCTGCCGCACAAAACAGAAGAAAGAGAACCATTCCTGACAGCTTAAGGCTTACTTAGCAAAGACAGTGAAAATAACTAAGGGTGACTTTGATAAGCACCATTTTAAAGCTTCATTCCCTTATTTTACTTGTTTCTGATTTGTCCCCTTTGTGAGTGTTAAAAAAGTCTGCAATAATGATCCCACACCTCCAGTACTGCTGTAACCCATCTGTGCTATCCAGTCCCTGGCAGTCTCTTGCTTTGTTTCCAGCTCTCCTTACAAGCAATTTGTAAGAAGCAGCTAAGTCGCTCTGTAGTTATAAATCATGAAACACAATAGGATTCTGTACCAGAGGTGGCACACAGATGACAGTGCAAGCAAGCACTTAGCAGCTATAAAATAAATAAATAATAACAATAAAAAAGGTTAAAATAAAAACTTGAAAATCAGCCTTAAAAGAGTTTGAGGCTTTTTATTAATTTTTTTTTTTTTTTCGATTTCGTTGAATTTCAGTGCTGGAAAAGTGAAGGTGAGGAACAGGTGCAAGGCTTACTTATTAAGCCTTGTTATCTTGATGTGTATCAAGACTGCACACCACGACAGCAGCAAGCGCTATCAGAGAAGCCAGGCATTTAAAAGTAGTTACATTAATCATGAATGAACTTGAATTAATGCAATTTATAATTTATATTACAGTGTACCATGGGTCTCTTGCCAGTTCTAATTTCAGAAAAGATGCCAACATACTGTTGGAACAGACAAGCCAAGGAAAGAAGGATTTCTGCAAGAGGGAGGCAGTCACGCACAGTACTTGTATTTATATGGTCTTCTGCAGATTGAGTGCCTTAATTTTTTTTTTTTTTTAATCATTCAACCAAAAGACACCCACACTTTCAATCATGTGTGATGCTGAACCATTATTCCCCTGCCACACGTGGAGACTTTGGAAGAGACTGAGAAGTCCTTTACATAATCACTCAGGTTTCTCACAAGGATGTTTGTCAAGAGCAGGACTGGGTGAAAACACAGAGAGAACCAGGAGGTATGACTGGAAAAAGAGTTTGGTATCCTTGAGATGAAGGAAAAGCCTCAGCCAATCCAAAACACAAACAGGACAAGGCAGGGGCACATTTCTAACTTTCCTGTCCATTGACTCTTGAAATGTTCTCAAGCCATGGCTACTGCCTGTCTGCCAGCAGAGGACAAAACAGATGCATTCCTGCCCACCTCATCTGTCCCTTCAAATTCTCACCTCATTTTTATTATATGCCTTTTTTTATTTCATGCCTTTGAAGTGTGAGGGTGTGGAAAGCTTGTATTCAGAAGCCACTCAGACCCTTCCTGTGGAACTGTAGCTGTAGCACTAATTAAAAACCCAAACTGAAACAAGAGCCAACCAGCAGAGGCTCTGAGCAGCCAAGACTGCATGGGGGAAAAGAGTTCCTATTTCAGCCTCCACTGAACAATCCCAGAGTGGCTGAGGAACTTGAAGACAGTCCTGTGTAAGCTGCAATTAAAATATCCTGCAAAAAAAGTAATTACTGATTCTAGAGCAGCATTCCTGTGCCCAATAAAAGCCCAGTGCTCGTGTCTGCCCAAGGCTCACAGCCTGTGCTGCAGGGCACCATGAGGAGCTCACCCCTGGCCCCAAGAGGTCCTGCTGGCCCCAGCTGCAGGGTTTTTTTGGGAAAAACCCTCCCATTTCCATGCAGTTTGTTTTCCTTGTCACATCTCCTCACTAAAGGCAGCGCTGATTGCGACCCCGAGTTTCATCAACAGGTCAGAGCTACCACTAAAAAAAGAACAGGCTTTTTTTGGTCTGAATGGAGGGTTGATTTTGCAAGGATCAGCAAAGACTGCAGTAGTTACCCTAAGGATGACTGTGGTCCGTGCTGAAAAGGTTGCTCAGTTCTTCCCAAAGAAGAATGAGCTCTCACATGGAAACCAGCACGCACAAACTGCAGGGCATGAAGTAAAATATTAGCAGAGCTGGCACAGGGCAAAAAAATACCCTGAAACACTTTTTTGGTGGCAAATAGGAAACTACAAGGTGGCTTTTGCAGGATCAGGCATAGAGTACTAACCGCTAACATCCACCACTTAATTGTTTTAGCAAATTAGATCAACTTGTAAGAAATTATTCATCTTGAGGGGTCAGAATTTAATATAGGAATGTATTTTTTTTTCCTTCATTTTCTTTTTGATCACTTGGCAGCTCAAAACCACAGAGTTACAAAATGCTTTTCATATTATTCATTACTTACAGTTAATGTACAATCTGCTTGATTACTTTCAGGACAGCAGTGGAACTGCACCTAAAATTTCTGAAAACTGCAGAAAAGGTGCTCTTGTAATTGGTTTGAATTTTGCAGCCATAATGAAGTTTAAATTAACTATGGAAGACTGACTCTGTTAAAGCATAAAGGAAAATAAAAAGCAGTATTTTTTCTTGTAGGCAATTGCTTAGCTAATCTATTGCCTGATACAACAAAGTGATTGATAGGTAAACCATCATCTGATCTCTATGCTTGTACAAGTTTTTAATCATTTCTCCCCATCGAAACACTGTATGTCAAAAGATGCATTACAATATGCATGATGCCTTAAAAAACTGTATTTTTTTCCTATCTTCAAGTCCTACTTATTGTGTCCATTCTTATCTTACTGATGAACAGAGAAAAGTATCTTCTTTTGCAATAGTGTTGGCCAAAAAGCAGAAACCTGATAGATCCTGACATGGTAAAGCAAAGTTTAAAATCAGCCCCAAGTTCAGCTAACTTGCATGCAGAAATTTTCATGAACTGATTTAAAAAGACCAAGCTGGACTGAAGTTTATGATTAGAGTTTCAAATAAAAGGATGAACCACATAGCAGTATAAATGCATGCCAGGGAAAGGAGCATGCAGGATGTATGGAGCAAACAAAGTTTCTTCCTGTCCCTTATTCCCCCTCCCAGTTTGCATTGGTGCTGTAATTTTTTTTCTCCTCACTGAAATGACAATTTAAATTTGGAAAACAGTAATAAACGAGCAATGTGCAGTTGAAATAAACTGTATTTTTTTTTTGCATGGAAATTTGGCGTTAGTGATTTATCAGATTATCAGGCTGATCTGGATATTGAAAAGGACAGAAATGAGAAGGCTGCAATAATTCAAAACCAGAAAAAAAAAAATAAAGAACTGAGGATAAATGCTGAGTTTCTTATCTGAGGAAGGGCTGCCACTGGGTAAGGCTCCTCCTGCAGTAAAGAACAGGCTCCTCATGGAATCAGCAGTGTCAGTGCATGGGGTTAATATTCTGTTTGCAGGCTATTAGTGGGACAGATGGGGTACCTACTCCTCTACAGTAATTGTGTTTGCTCTAAAAACACTTCTTCAGGAAAAAAAATAAGTCAATTAGTTAATCAAACATTATTACAGAATCAAATTTCCCAAACATGAAAACAGAAAAAGTTACACAGTATCTTTTCATGGCAGGGACGTAGTGATATGTGATTTTTTTGGTAATGAGAAAACAGAACACTCATTGGCAACAAAACTGGATTTTGCAGGATTAATACTTTACTCAAAAATATCCTCATCTAACCCGTCAGTATAAGTTTTGAGCTAAAGAATGCCTAACTACTCTGTTACCCATGGAGAAGCCAAGTGCTGGGATTAAATTTTATAGGCAAAAAAACCGGAAGGAAAACAAATAATTTTTTTCCTTTCATCCAGGAAAGAGCGTGCAGAGTTTCTCCCTAAATACACTGAAATATTCATAAAGAACTTATCTATTTAACTTTAAAATACATCCTGTAAAGTGGAATGAAGACTCCCACTGGCAGCTGCAGACCGAGCAGCCAAACACCACAGGACTGCATATCCTCTTTTCATCAACTTTTCCAGTTCCTGCTGATTTTCTTCCCTCTGTCCACCCCAAACCTGATCCCAAGCCCCCCATATGTGGTGGCAGGGGTGACCCCAAGCTGGACAGAGGAGAGCCCACCTTCCCAAAACAGGCTCCCCTTAGTGCCATATCCCAGAGGAGTGAGATCCTCACCATGGCTCCCTCCTTTGTGGGCTCCTGTCGTGTTGGCACTTCTGCCTTGCTCTTCACAGGAACAGCAGAAGGCTTTTTGTTTGCTTTTATTATTTAAAGGAGTTGAAAAAGGAAGCATCAAGTCTATCTCAAGGTTCAGCTCCAGTGATCCCAGCAGTGCTGAGCTATAATTAATGGATCTGGTGATGACCCTTATTAGCATTAATGCCAGCACAAGTGCTTAAAACTTTAAAGAAAGCTTTCCACTTAAAAAAAAACCAAACCTCAAAGAACCCAAAGAACCACCAATCCAACCCCAAAAGATCGTTAAATAATGCAATCTTAATGGAGAAAGAGACAAACCAATCTAAAACACAGTGCTAGGGCAGAGTGTATTTGGGAGAGGAGGGGCTCATTTCATAGCTGTGCATTACAAAAACATACATGCATATGAATGCACAGCTGAACATTTGTTTGTGTTCCCTTAATATTTAAAAAGGCTGCAAAGATGAGTATGTTTTCCTGAGGGGAAAAAAGAAATATAGGAAGACATGGCAAGTTACATTCTGGGAAAGCAATAACAGTAAGAAGGGACTTCACAAGATCGATTCAAACACAAATGTTTAAATTTCTTCTATGCTTGGATAGTGAAGACTGCCTGCCCACAAGGACACACCAAGCTGTAACCCTCTAGCACGAGAAACATGATAAAGTAAGAGAAGGAATATAAAAGTGCTTCATTCCAGAAAAGTCAGCTGCAAAAAAACTCTGTTATATTAAAAATAATAAGTCACTTAGCCTCGAAGAAAAGAATAAATATAAAGAAGGGAAAAATCGAAATGTATCGCTGATAATTATTTTCACTTGCAAGGAAAATTCTTGAAACTCTTCAGTTTTTATCCTGCACTACTACACTAAAGTTCTGGACATACTCCTCTAGAAGACAACAGGTCCTTTTGAGAACCATCATTTCTACATTTCAAAGATTGCATACAACACCTTGCCTCTGGCCCACTCCAATTCCCACAGCTCCAGGGGAAACCAACCTGCAAAAAGCAGGGCTGAAAAAATACACAGCATAAAATAGTGATGGCTCTCAGTGAAGAGCTGATTTCTGTGTAACTCTCCCAGTACTTGTGCCGTTTCCCTGCAAACAGATACAAACTCCTGGGCTGTGCCAGACCTGCAGTGCACCCTCTCCAGGTGCCAGCCAAGGAGAAGAGATGGGATTTTTTTCTTTTTCAGAAAGAATAACTCTGCAATGAGAGCTTTTAAAAGGAGCTGTAATGATGACTACAAGGATTCGTCGCTTTGTTTTTAAATTGCAGGCTCAAACAAGTGCTAACATCCAATTATCTTTGCTGGGAACAGTGGCATCCCAAATGTGCTATATTGCTCTTAATTTATACCTTACGTGCCTCATAGCTCACAGGAGGTACAGATTTAGTAAAAGGATGGGAGTTACATTATTGTTATGTTTAATCACACCTTTCCACTTCCAAACTTCTTGTTCTCTACCCATATTCCACAAAATATTTATTCAAACACATGAAAATCATTCAAGTTTGGACTTTTGACTGACCAGAGGTTGATATTCTCTAATGCGAATAATTATTATCTCCAGTTTATTTTGGCACTGATGTTAAAGAAACACGCAAGGAAAAAGATGTAAGGAGAGGAGAAAAATGCAGACAGGAGAAATCTGTGTCTGGAACAGGGAAAGGGGACAACTACCGATTTAGTCTTCCTGCATATTTTGTGCATTATTCCCTGTGTAAGATTTTAAATACTTTTGTAGAGCACAGAGATCATTTTCATCCAGACAGACAGAGTTTGAGAAACAACCTCAGATTCTGTGGGGAAAAAAAATCCTGCTTATAATTCACTTAATTGTTTGTATTTTCATCTGTGGATGCAAATACGTTAGGGCTACTTCTTTTTCATCTCAACTTTAGTTGTTATTGTTGTTTTTTTGGTATTTGGAAGAGTCCTGCTGGAAGGGCAAAGAACGCCAAGCTCAAGTGTGCTGCTGTGGTATCAGGTGATAGCACAGGCAGGGGCTGCCAGCACCTCACAGAGCTCCTCAGAGAGATGTAGGAAATACTCTACAGAGTCATATACATCTTTTTAAAGCCCTGGCATGGGTTTCAAACCCTGTATTTTGTGGGTTTAGACCATGGTTATCAAATAGCAATTCCCTCATTAATATATTAAATAATAGCAGTTCTGCCTTAGTTACTCGTCTCTCTGTACTGAGCTCAGAACATTGCTTTTTTTAAAGACACCAGCATTTTGTTTTGTTAGGGGTGGTTTTTCTTCTTTGTCTGAGCTTTCAAAGCAAAGCAGAGAGTTCATTTTTCTCTATTACCACTGACTGCTTGCAAGTTGCTGTTCCTGGAGTATTTCATAAAGGCTATAGATATGCTCTCCAAACAATACTGTAAAAGCTAAGACCAGGAAAACACTAACAGAAGCAGTGGGGCTCTTGAGACACTAAACTCCTTCAAGTCCTAGGAAATAAAATTGGATTTGCCCTAGTCCTGTGCTTTCTTTCTGGAACTGCTCAGAAGGTGCTCATACTATCTCAAAGTCGGTGTTCAGAAGCTGTTAAGACACAACAAATCAAAACACAACCAACACCTGACAGCACAGGGCCTCCCAGCCAATGCAGGAAACCCAGACAATAAATCTTTTGGTGTAAATCCTCTAAATTTTGTGTGCTAGCAACACTTGAATGAATGGAAAGAAAATCTTCTACAACAGAACTGAGGTACAGGAGCTGTTAGGAACATTTCCTCTGACAAACCCTCCCATGGCTTAGATGGTGTATGGTAACAGACTGCACAGTTAGGATTAAATATGGCTTTGCAGAAAAGCTGGGATAGAACTCATGTCTAGGCAGAGCTTTTCATCCATTTGATCACACAGAAACCACTCTCAGGTGCTGGGATCACTGAAACCAAAGTGGCTGCACACACAGCTGTCCTTGGGTAGTGGGGAACTCTGTAGTAAGTACCTCCCCTTACCTGTCCATTATTGTAGAAAGGTGTGACAGAAGGAAAAAAAAAAAAAATAAGAAAGAACATGANAGTAAGTACCTCCCCTTACCTGTCCATTATTGTAGAAAGGTGTGACAGAAGAAAAAAAAAAAAAGAAGAAAGAACATGAAGCAAAATGCAAAGACAGGTTACTTGTTCCTCTCACCTCTACTGAACACCTGGAAAACTTCTGCCAGTGATGAAGGAAGTTTCAGGACAAAATCAGAGCCTGATATTAAAAATATCCCAAAAAAGCATTCGGTATGAGGTTCTTGAAAGCAGAGCAAATCAGAGTAAGCCTGGGCTGCAGCATATGCTGCCTGCCACCTTTTACACCCAAAATAGTGTAAATAGTGGAAGGGGAATGTTTTTGCCTCCATAGCTCTAATAGAAGCCACCACAAAAAACATACTCTAGCAGAATTAAACTCNCACCTTTTACACCCAAAATATGGGAAGGGGAATGTTTTTGTCACCATAGCTCTAATAGAAGCCACCACAAAAAAACAGATTCCAGCAGAATTAAACTCAGGAATCAACAGTTTTATTTGCCAGTAACATTACTGAAAAATTTAACTTTGGCCAAACAAACAACTGTATCATTTTTTCTACTTGAGAAATGTAATTTTTTTTAATATGTATTTCCTAGCAGGGAGATTAGACTTGTGAATGTCAAACGGAGGGAAGAGGATGGTTTCCTGTGTTTCACCAAACACAGACACACAGACTCCCTGCAGAGAAGATGGAGAGGCAGGATCTGCCAGGCTCCATCAGAGGCTGGTGCAGTGCCCACCCTCTCCTGCCCAAAGCCATGAGAAAACAAGAATTACCATGTGAAACACTGGAAAAAACTCCTGTTCAATCTCACACCTGACCTCAGCTTCAAAATCAATTTTTCATCAATACTGAATAGAGGAACAAGGACTCCAGCCTTCAGGTTCTCATCAGTTCAAAGTGCTTCACAGCACTAAAAAATTAATAAATATAAATCCTAAGTGAGGTCAAGTGGGGAAGATCTTGCCCATAACTTCTCTCTTCCTGCTGTCCATCAATGATGTGCTGCTGTGTGAATATAACACCTAAAGAATCAGTTCCAGCTGTACTTTAACTAAAACTCATAATAAACAGCTACAGGATGCAATGAAGCTACCTGCTAATTTCTTATCTAATAGATGTGTCTTTCCCTCCAGCTTCTCACAGATTGCTGCTGAGGTCCACATCTTCACAGCTCTCCAAACTAAATCTAACACTCACACCCACAGTGTAAATTATGGGCTAAATAAAAATACCAGTGAGAGAGAAATGTTTCAGGGACTAGTGCTAATGAAGAGCAAAGCAAATAATTATTCTATATAGTACAGATATAAAACATGTTGTAGCTTATCTATGTTTGCCCTGAGCAGAAAAACAGGAAAAAGGAAATTTCAATTAGGATGAAAAGCAATCAATCCAAATACACAACCATATGATTTCATCAGATTTAAAAAAAAAACCAAAACAAAAAAAACCCAGAAAAGGTACAGAATAATTACCAGCTAAGTGGCCAATGTAGGAATTTTCTGTACAGTTATTACATATCTCTACACTATCATTACATATCTCTTCAGGGGAGTCAAGATGCATTGTCTTTCCTTTTGAATTAAATAGATTTAACTCCTCTGAAGATCAGGATGTTGCCCTGGGATGCATTGCCTCTCCCCTTCTGCTTTTATCTCACCAAAGTAAGACACACAACTTGGAGGTGAAGTGATCCAATGTGGCGACAGAAACCTAAATAGTGATGCTTTAAAGCTAACACACAGAAATCTTTCATTGACACACTTTTTTTTTAATACAGTGCATTGAAATGAAATCATAGCTCATTTCGGAACTGTGCCTGCACTAATTCAAGTAGTCATAGCCTGTTTCAGAACTGTATCTGCACTAAAAAAAAGTTTACCAACGAGCATGTCAAGTTTCTTACGCACATCTCTTGCAACAAATGTTTCCCAGTAAGTCACATCTGAAGTATACCACAGCGTTTACGTGAAAAATTAAACTGGCAAGAAGGAAATTATACATTTACAATTTCAATCATATTATTCACTGTTATTCATCATTCCTTGTTCCTCTTCACAATTAAACCCTTCAAATTTCTCTTTCTTCCCACCTCAGAATTTTTGACTGTAAAATCCCCACAGTAAGATTTGTTTCCAACAAAACAGTGTATTTTGCTTTCCAGAGCCTGCATTTGAGGACAGCACAGTTGTGATTTTCCAGCCCATCTCAAGGACATCTTACTTCATTATTCTATCTGAAACTAAGTTGAAGTAGCGAGCAGGTTTCTCTTACCTGTTTGTGAGCATGATCGTAAGAGTTAATGTGATTGTCAAACTCCTGGTGTTTATAGTACTGCTTGTCACAGAGTTCACAGTAGAAGTTGGCTTTAAGGTCTTCCAGAGCTTTTGCTATTGTGTTTTTCTTCTCAGCATAATCCTGGAGGGGGGCAGGAAAAAGTAATTTTAGTTTTGCCTTTGATGCTGTGAATGGATTTTGTGCTCTGCAGTTAATCATATTTGTAAACATTTACATACCTCTGTAACTAAAAGCCTTCCCATATTTGCTGTGTTACACTGCACATATTTACTGGGTCTGCTGCGAGGCTGAAGATTTGCACACTTCAGTTTGCTATACAGTTGCCAGCTCGCCTTCAGGGCTCTGTCAGAGGCTAGAAGGATTTCCCTGGGTTCTATTTAAATACAAATATTTATCATGCTGAAGGCTATTTTCCAGTTAATTTTGATCCAAGCCTCGCTCCTCAGTAAAACACCCAAGCACAAAGATAGAAATGGCAATAATTCAGTTACGAGGCTTTTCCAAGAAAGTTTGCTTACTAAAAAAAACCCCAAAAAATCCAAAAACAAAATTAAAGAAACTACTAGGCCCTTCTTGATGCTTACACATATGAAACACGAGGAGTGTTTTCATAGCTGAGATGTAATTAATATCTTCATCACTTTGTGTTTGTCACCCCATATCAGGACACACACATCTCTGTTTACCATGCATTAGCATCACACACAACTCTGCTGATCACTTATGAGAAAATTACATACAGGATTTTTTTAAATTCCCTAAATACACTCCTGGTAATGTGGCCTGTTGTGAGAGAGGATGGAAATGGTCTGTCATGTCAGATTAGGGTAATTCCAGTTAAATGCTGAACATGGATAACCTCAGTGCAGTGGTTCCTGCTTCTGACAAGTCTGTCTGGGGCAGAATCTCAGGCCAAAATCCCAAATGTGTCAAATATTGTTTAACAAAATAAACCCCTCGGATTTGTTTCTCTGAGTTTCTTCACTGTGAGTTCTTTGGTTCAGGCAGATTAAGATAAAAGATAATATTGTAATCAGAACATCCAAAACTGAGTTAATTTGGGGGAAAAGACTGTATTTGCTTGCAGTTTTCACAGCTGACGACTCATATATTTCCAATATATTTTGGGGACTTTAAAATGGAAAATTTATGTTTTTCAGATTAGAATATTTTCATAACAATGCTGTTTATTCTCAAGAGAGAGGAAGTGTAGTCATAAAATTAAAATTATATCCAGAAAGTACTTATTATTTAAAGTAGCACTTTGACTATAATTCAGCATGATTGGACTGCCAGCAAACACTGTCAATTCATACCAAACTGAAGTACTCCCTCACCAAAATTTTGTCCATTAATAGAATTGCACAAGTCACTTCAGAGTGGTGCTTTGAATATTGGCTGACACATGACAAATTCACACTTTCCTAACACTTCTCTACAGTGACGCTTCATAAAATCCGTTCCATTTAAATCCAAAATGAGTTAGCATTTTATTTCAAGAAATAGCAGTACCTTACAATTGAAAATACATTTATGCACTATGGAAACATCACCTGGAAACTCTGCACTTAGCTCTTGGTATCAACTAGTAAAAATTACAGGTTTAAACTACTTCAGGTATTACCAGGATGCTGTGTATGGAAAGCAGTGGAAATAGCATGAAGGCCCTAAGGAGATGCACTCCCTTGAAACTCTTTAAAAGTAATTCTTGTGGTCTACAAAGGGAGGACACTTAATTTGGGTTTATTAAAACATGAAAAAGAAAAATCTGAATTTGGAGGAATTACTGGAACTCTAGAATACTACTAAATACCATATATCTATATATATGCACATATATATATGAGGAGAGTCAGTGTGATGGATCCTAAGACAAGAACAGTGAATTGAATAATTTTTCGTAAAGATCTTACACCATGCTGTTGTTTAACCCCCCAGCAAACTTTTGTAAGACTTACTAATGTTGTGAAATGCCTGAATAAAGTTATGCAACTTCACTGGTAGTGTCCTTGACATAAAGCACCATTTTTGAAACAATATACTTTTTCCATAGCAAAACCTAACCTGAATGGAATCACATTTGGCATGCTAATGCATATTAATGAGGCAGGGACACTGGAACTCCATGGAAAACTTTACTGCAAAGGATCTTGGGGTTTCTATCACTAAATTCCTTCAGCTGGGGTGGCTTTTTTGGGCACAGGGTTACATTTACATTACAATGGCACATCAAAGTTTCAAAGGTAAGTAAAGAATGGCAACACATCTGAATTAAATGCAAGTAGATGGGAGGGAATACAATAAGGGGGTTCAATCATGCATGGAGAAGGGACTTTGAAATGACAAGAACCAGAAGTATTTGACCTTGGGAATACGAATGGCTGTTCAGCCTTTTAAACCTGTGCAAGATTTTGATCTGTATAACTAAGGAAAGTGACTCTTAACTAAGCACCATTCCCTTTGCCTTGCACCTGCATTCTGCTGGTTTCAGCTGTTGCACAGTGGAAAAGGTCATGAACACTTACATTTATTCCCTTTGACTGGATCATTGCTAAGTACTTGTACCCCTACCACACCTTCTCTCAGGTATTGCTCCCTGAATGCCACAGTTCTGGTTTATTCATGCATTCCTTACACCAAGGCCACCCATCCCCTCTGCTGATTCTTTCCACAGTCTCCAAAAGAAGATCCAAGAACATGCTACACCACAGTGCCATGCACAAATCCATTCAGAGGCTCTGTTTCCTACCCTGCCCCTTTCAGAATTTTTCTTTTTAGATCATGATGCGGCACTAAACTAACACTTTTATACAACTCCTTTATCTCCCAGACCCTTTGCTGCTGTGTAGTATTTTGCTGGCAGATGTTTCTAGGCAGCTACTAAACTTCATCCAGCTTTGAAAATTTCCTATTTCTCCAGGGCTCAAGACAAACCTCAGGACTTCAGCCTGTTGTATTTCACACGCACACACACAAAACCTCCTTTCAGAACACCCTTAAAAGATGGTGTTCAGGAGATTCTCTGTTGCTGTGGGATCCCCTGAGTTAGGCTGGGACTGAGACAACTGTTCCTGCTGCTGGTTGGCACTGGCAGTGAGGAATGTCTGATTTCAAGGATGAGCAGAGGCTGGAAACAGAAGAGAGGCTGCTGGTTCTCTGCCTGCCAGGCTGTTACTATCGATTTTGCAAGAAATGCTGCTGCCTTGGCAGAGGAGGCTTTCCCCATCCTTGTCCATATTGATGAGGGATAACTGCCCAAAAACTGACAGGAAAAAATTACAGTCCCTGGACCCTGAGCAGCAGGAAATGGACTGCAGACAGAAATAACCTGGAAACTCACTGGAGAAGAATATTCCTGGAGTAAAGCAGCAGCCAAAAAAGCTCACTTAAACTGGTTAAATATGATCAAGCTTAGTTTCATTTTCATCAAGATTTGCAAACTGTCCTGCAAGTTTTAAAAGAACTTTGAATTATGATTCAGCCTGGTAATAAAACTCAGAACTGAATGTCACTTAGTTTCATTATTTTTTTCCTGAAAGGCATATTATCTGAAAGCCTACAGCTATAATTCATTGTAGCTATTTTTCATAATTTATATGAAAGATCTCTAATAAGTGATTCCATCTATCAGCTAGCTTTATTTCTCTAAATCCATCTTCTCCATCCTCCAAAGCCTTAAAGCCTGTGCAAATGCTACTGCAAACATCTGATAAATTGGATTAAAAGCAGGCCTTATTCACAGAGGGGCTGTCACAAACCAGACTGGACTTTGTGCTCCCATTACAGGAGAGAGAGTGAAAAAGAAGGGGAATTACAGGAGTGCTGAACTCTTCACAAGAATAACTTTGGAGAGCTCACTGGATCCCTCAGCTAAGGGGATATTTTTATGGCATGGCCTTCAAGCTCATACTTCTGCTATCTGCAGAAAGGTCAGCTAGACAAAA
>VXBB01013885.1:386399-420878 GCA_013399915.1 Illadopsis cleaveri | reverse complement strand
CGTGAAATTATAATACATTATCTATTCCATGGTGATTACTAGGGTGAATATTCTCACTTTACAACAAATGTGAGCTCCTTTTATTGCAGCAAGCTATTCTGCATTTACTGTAGACTTAAAAGGGTCAGGCCTGCAGTCACTGCAAAGCAAAAGGTATTACAGAAATAAACCCCTTCTTCAGGATAATTTACTGGTATAGTCATCCCAGAGAGGATTAGGCTGCTCTGGTCTGATCCTCTGGATTAGTGCCCGTTAGACCTGACAGATGTTCCATCGTAACCTCATTTCACAAAAAAATATTTAAAACATTTTTTTCCTGTTGCAATAACTAAAACAGAAAAGCAAAATTGTATTTCAGACATTTCCAAAAAAAAATCAAAGTAATACTCTTGATTTGACAAAACTCCGCATTAGCTATATTTATATGAAAAAAAACCTAAAAATACATTGTTACCAAAAAAAAAAACCCCAAAAAAACAAAACCAAAAAAAACCCCCATAAAACTTAAGAGCACACNAAAATACATTGTTACCAAAAAAAAAAAACCCCAAAAAAACAAAACCAAAAAAAACCCCCATAAAACTTAAGAGCACACTTCCCTATAATTAATTAACTGTGACATCCATGAGCACAATTAACAAAGGATTACTTAATTTCTGGCATATTTACTTGGTATTATAAAGACAGCACAAAGAAGGTGATTTTGTGGAATAAAATGCACAATTTACTAACACCTCCTTTGCTATCAATCTCGGTATTACTTGGTATATAGAACTTTTTTAATACCTTTGCATAGCACTTTTTTTCGTCACGTAAGCAGTCTATACAGCATCCATTGATGCACTTGAAGGAATAAATTAAAAATAGGATGCATTAATAATATTAGTAGAATCTAGTAACAAATCTAATTATTTATAAGGTTCCTGTCCTTATCAAGGTGGGGAGACCAAAGCAAAAAGCAGCTAGATACATGGATCAAATTGCTCACTGATCCTGACAAATTCATTTCCAAGCAGTGCAGAGGGAGTTCCAGTAAGGAGACTGATAGCTGACTGGGAAAATAACTACCAAGAAAATTGTCAGGTCTTTTTGATTACCTTAACTGAGACTTTGCCATTAGTTGTAGGAGGTGATGGCAAACTACAGCTCACAAGGCCACAAACACTATTTCCCTGATCCCTTCTGACATTCTCCTTTTGAGCAAAGGTATTTCCAGCAGTGTCCCCACCATTTCACTGCACTGGACGGGGATGGGCCCAAGGAAGGAGTGGTAACCAGTATCAATTGAACATCAGAGGCTGAAAAAAACCCACACTACCTTTACTTTTTCTTCAAGACTACCTGCAGACACCCAGTTCCAGCCAAAACACTCATAACACACAGGAGAGCTAATCAGTATTCTGCTGAAAATGCATACTTGAAAATGCTACTGAAGACGTGCAAATTATTACAAAACTGGTTTCTCAGCTTCCCAATAAACACACAAACAGTGCTTCGTGTTTGGGTAAACACCCTGGCATTAGGATAAATAACACAGGGAAATTAGAATGAAATAGCAAAATTTGTTCCCATTAGTGCTGTTTGCTTCCTAAAGTCATCCTAATTTTGCAACATCACATTTGCTGGCCACACACCTATTAATGCAAACAGCTGAATCCCACACCCCCTGCACTAAATGGAGTGAGACAGATGAGAACAGGGCCTGGGCTGGACTCAGTGGAGAGCAAAGCAATGCAGAACAGTGTCCTGCAATGGTGAGACTGAATTAACTGGAAAGGAAGCTCACAACAAGGCAGCAATTTGTTATCAGATTTGTCTGTCTCACTTACTTACTTGAAGCACTTATAGTGTATAATTACTTTTAACTGGGACTCATAAAATCACTTGATTGGTTTTTTTCTGCCATTAAAACTAACTGTTGGGCACAGGCCTGTAGGATTATTTACGTATTCTGGTGCTTTATAAAACCTGCTTTCATGCACAGCAGGCATTTCTAAGGTGAGAGTGCTGGCCACACATTTTTGCCTGGGAGGATATATTAAGAAGAAGCTCTTTGTCAGTGCTTATGGAAAAACACAGGTCTAGTGATACTGAAGAAAAATTTATCAACCACATCTCTACCACTAATCTTTTGACAGAGAGGAACTGAAGGGGGGCTTTGCTTTGAAGGGAAGATGGTTTAGCTCTAGATATTATCTCCTTCACTGAATGTTCATCACTGCTTAACAAGAAGCAGGGGAAGAAGTAGCCTGGTATTAATCTCCTTTACTCCTCCACACTAAATAGTCCAGTCACTTACTTTAATTAGAGCAGAATTTTGGTTTTAAAACATCCTGGGATTGTAAAACACTTTGGCTTTTAATTTCCTTATAGGAGGCATGTAGATGTCTGAAGATTTTCATAGCTACTTGACTTAATTCAATCGACAGGTGAGGGTGTAACATAATTAGACTCTTTGGGAAAACCAAGTTGCTCTATTTGATTCTTCCACTGACACACTGAACTAAATGAAGTGCCTTTGAACCCTGGAGATGGACTGGGAGCCCCTCCAGAGCATGAACAGAGTGCTGGAACAGATGTCAGTGATCGTGCCTGGCAGCACTCTACCCCAGGGTTATGACCACGTTTTTCATAAGCCTTTCAGGACCTGAGGAAGGGCAAAGGACAGGGTTAGGGCAATTTGTTTATTTATTTTACCACAGGTTCACTGGCTGCTATTAATTTGTATTAAAAAGTTGCTCAAGAGCTCTTCAAGCTTTAATGAGTTGGTGAAATTAGTTTTTTGGCCTAGCAAAAATTGCCAGTAAAGCTGGGCAAGGCATCAGGGAAACACAAAATGTGACCCTATATTAAATAGATTTAATTTGGAGCATGTGATTGACCTAGGGTACAACTCACACCTGAAATTTTGCATACTTATATTTTCAGGAGGAGAGTTCTTGGTGATTATTGTGTTCAGCTTTCCTAGCTTTGGCTTGTCATGCTTGACTGTAATAATTTTCTTTCCTGCAAGATTTTTAGCATGATCCTCTGTAGTGATTTTTTTTTTCCTTCTAAGCTTTCAAAACAGTTTTCCTTGTTTTTCTCTTTTCTACTTTTGCTTATATTTTTTTAGGATTTTTTTTTTTCAGGAAGCCAAAATTAATATAATACATTAATTGAAATAAAGATGTTTCTGTCTCATTTCATTCCCTTGAAGAATACAATTCCGCCGTGACTGGTTAAAACTGCAATCTGCTTTTTAAAAAATTGATATACAGTTATTTAAATACAAAATAACATCTCAAAAATGCAAGCATTACATTTGCCCTATTGAGGGTATTTCAAGCCATATTTTAAATTCAACCAATGACATTTTCAGAGCCAATGTGTTTGTTGGGAGCTACTGAGGAGCACATGGTGCCCCACTGAACTCAGCACTCCTGGAAATCCCTCCAGCAGGGCTCAGTGATTTTTTTCTTTACAGACCCTTTTCGTGGTTCTGTTTTACTGTGGCTTTCCAGACCATTAAGTCTTTTCATGCAGATTTACTGTCTTTTTACAGCTCGGGGGATCCATCACGACCCGCCTTGCGTTAGGTGCTCTGAAGTTATGTGCCACGAGCACTTACCTGCCCGGCCACTGAGACAGAGCCCTCAGCTCTGGGCCAGCTCTGGAACACTCCTGGGCAGCCCTGAGTGTCTTCCTGAAGTCCTGGATGTGCACAGGAAACAATTCCAGCTGCAAACCAGGACAATCTACTCTGGCACGCAGCTGGTGCTCTGTATGGCTTTATCCCACTGGAAAGAACCATGTCCTACACAGACATCTGGTTGTTAAACAGAACACATGGCACAGGGTTGGAACTTCTAGTTAAAAAAAAAAGCCCCACAGCCACAACATCAAACCCCAAAATCCATTGGGAATTATTTTCCTGATATCCTTCAGTTGTCTAATTATGAATATCTATGAGCTTAAGATTTGTGTTATGATGCAATATGATGCAGTAAATATTTATTTTCCTAAAATTAATCCTCAGTGTTATCACAGTTCAGAAGAACACTTTATATTTTTTTTTAAAAAAAAAGCATCACTTTTTTGGCATCGTTAAATAATGCAAATAAATCTTTTAACTCAGAAGCCCAGTGGAAAAGTTTGCCCTAATGGGAAATGGGATTAAGTTTAAATTTACCATAGAGAACAGTCCTTGGAAAAAATCCTTCTAAAGATTTATTCTGCTCTTGAGTTGATTCAAAATCCTATTCACAATCAGTAATCGAGCGTGATGAGGACGCTTGGTCTAAGTGAAAAGGCAGCAACACTACCAAGGCAAAAAGAAATGAGACTGTAAGAACAGTGCTTTGCAAATACACAAAGAGATTTTGAAGATCCTGCTCTTTCATTTCTGAGATTTATTTTTTTTTTTTAAGCTGCCAAACAATGAGAAGAGCCCTGTAGGTGTCCTGATTTACCCTGGTGGATCTATACCAGCTAAATTAGGAGTGACCTTTTAGCAGCCTTGGACACAGCATCCCTGAGAAGAGATGGGCCTGCTCTTCCTTCTCTCTGAAAACATAATAAAAAATATTGCAAACCTCTGAATGATCTCAGGTTGACAAAAAAATAGAAAAAGAAGAAAAGAAAGGATTTTGGAGTAAGTGCAGCTGCTGCCTATATGCTAAATACAGTAGCCCACAACCCGTGGCAAATATCTTTTCCCAATGAGTTTTAATGAGTTTGTCTGAGAAACAAATAGCAAACGAAGCATTTACCATTGTTGTGACCCTCACCTCTATAAGAAGTTGTTTGAATAGATGCAACTCATGAAAATAGCTACTTTATGTGAAAGCTAATAGTTCAGTTTTGAAGACTTTAGGCTGTACAGCTGGATAGCTGATAGTCAATAATTGCAATAAAACAGAAAGACAATGGAAGCTTAAGAGAAAATACCACCTAAGGTTCATACATGCCTAAAAGCAAGAAGTTCACTCCACCTCCTGGCCACAGGGGAGAAGAAAAAATTTTGGGTTTTGCTTTTGGATGATACTTTTCATTTTTGTGTTAGAAAATTAGGAGAAAACGAAGGACTGTGGTACAGCCACACGCCAAGATACGTGGTTAGGCAAACACTTCTGAAGCTGACAGTGTGAGAAACACAAAAGGCATGAGAAACTATTTTTATTGATCTATTTGCTGTCTACCTACCCAGGCAAGCATTCAATAGCAGCCAACCCTGCCTGCATGGCACCTCTCACTGAGAGATAAATGCATGGAGATGGAGCAGTGCCTGTGGTCATTAACTGCATTCTGAGAGATGCAGGAAAACCAGGCTCAGCCACAAAATAGTCACAGCTCCCCCAAAAATATCCCACTTAAGCTTACACATTAGCATAAATAATACATTTAGACTTGCCCTGAGTCACACTGCTGCATTTCCTGTCCTGTTTTTCTGTGCTGAATGCTGTCAAAAGTCCCTGAAGTTGAGCAAAAATGCAGAAAATGACATCTTGTCATGCTGTCAGCCAACGAAATTGGGTTTTAAATATGTTTTCAATATACACTGACAAAAGCTCAGGACTGGACTAGAGCCTGAGATCTGAGAGAAGTCTGAGGGGCTATTTTTGCCAATCTGTCACACGCTGCAGGGCTCAGACCAGCTATCAGAGAAGGAGATGCTAAACCACAAACCCTCTGTGAGCAGAGCTAATCCACTCCTGTCGGCTTTCCCCAGAAACCAGGACATTGCAAAATCTATCAGGTCTGGTTTGAAACTCCAAATGTTCCATACACCTCACTGACCACTTCTATTAGAGAAGTGCCTATAGATTGCTTTTGCTTTAGGGACTCTGAACAGGGCAAAAAAGACAGTTTTAGAGTCCCCAGAAGCTGAAGTGGTATTTTACAGGTAGCTCCTCCTCCATAGCAAGGCCTCTTCTTTGTGCCTAGCTACTCCAGCTCAGTGCCAGCACACTTGTTTGCAGGAGCACACAAGTTTATCTAAATAAACCAGACAGCTGATCTAGGTAAAAAAATAGGGCAAAAAATATGTTTACTTAAAATATGAATCAGTTCATATAACCAGTTAAGCTCCATGGCCACCATGCCAGAGAAAACAACAGGGAGGTTGCATGAGATGTGGAATAAATGAGAGAGATGGCCAAGAGCAACCAAGCTTTTTACAGGGGACATCAAAGCCAATAAAAAAAAGCATAAGGTCTAAAAGAAACTCATGCAATGATCAAACAACTGAAATCAAGGCCTAATGTCATGTGCTCTGCAGGATTAAAAAACCCTGCACTTTTAGGTTTCTATAAATCTACAGATCCAAAGATCTTTATTTTTCAGCCTTCACAAAGGAGTTGCTAAATGGCTGTGAACTGCACAGCAGTTACAGCAGCATGACCTCCAGCCTCAAGAATCCTATGACAGAACTAGGAAAAAAAGACTGGAAGGGGGAAAGAATGGCTCAACACACTAGACACGAATGTACACTGAGGAGATGCCAGCATTGCTGGTGAGCTCAAGGCATTTGGCAACAGAAAACAATTTCTTGCACACAAATACTTCATATCCTTGCATTATTCAGTTCTTTCTTGGCCCTAAGCCACACTTGCCCCGCTAAAAGTTGTCTCTTTTTCCGTCAAAATGAACTCCAGTTGCCTTGAAGAAACAAACAGCAGACAAATGCCCCCACACCGTGGAAACTAGTGGATGCACAACAGGCTTCCCAGCAGGACTCATCCGTGGAATGTATGCAAAATTAGCATTTCTAAACCTGATAATCATTTTCGTTACAAAGCAAGAGTATGGAGGCTGACACAGGAGTCACATGAACAGCACTCCAGCTTAGCTGCAGTTAGTAGTAAACCAACAAAATTCGGTATCAACACAATATGGCCATTTATAAAAGAAACAACCTAGCAGTCTGGATACAGAGATTAGCACAGCCTACTCAAAAGAGCAATGCTAAGTAGCAGTGAGTGGACAAAAATGTGTGTACAGCCAAAGCTTAAAGGTCTTAGGATCTTAGATTTTGTTCTTCAGCAGAGCAGAGGAACTGCAGCACAGCCTGACTTCCTCTGGGCTTGAGACTCAAGTGTGGATCCTACAATATTAATGAGTAATATCCTCACACTGTAGCCTGCTTGTCTTTTCCATTAGACCCTACATTATTGAAATACACGTAAACTCTTTGAATTCTTTGCTTCTCAGTTAGCTGAGGCTGACAAGGGTTTGCCATTCCACGTGCACATGTGCATTAAGATGGACACATGCAGGGCAGGGCAGCTCCCACCATGAAAATGAGACTTGCTTCAGGTGGTTTTAATTTCAGCCTACCTGACCTGAATCAAACTAAAGATGTACTTTAAGTAAAAGCTACTCTTGCGCAATAGCTGATGCCACCAGTTGGTTACCTTGTGGTTTTTTCAGGGGTTTCAGTATGAAAACAGCAGAGTGAATACAAATACCAACTTTATTTTAAAAATAAACACTCAGCACAGACAACTCTCCCAGATCAGTATTCCTGTGCCATTTTGAAATACAATAATCTAGCACACAGTTTATCAAACAAAAAAACTGCATACTAACATGCTGCTTCTTGAAATTCTCCTAACAATTACAAGGTACTCACCTATTTATTATTTTTCCATATTTATTATATGTATTTTGGGCATCCAGTAAAAAAATAACTGTTTCCACAGACTGAATTCCATTACATAGCAAAATACTTCATGACTATTAAATGAGATTAAAGTATTTGAACTACTCCAGACAAGCAATTTATTTCCTCCAAACAGGGTGGAAGGGCACTCAGCAGAAGAGGCTCACATTGAAGTTTTGTGTCAAGTTGCTGCCAGGAGGTGTTAAATGAAGACAAAGCACTTAGGGTTTTTGTTCCAATTTCATCCTTAACAATGCAAATGAAGCTTTTAAAGATGCATATTTAAAGTATTGTTTTATCAGAGTTTTTGGTGTATATTATGATCACTTTGCAGGTCAAATTTCACATGCATAAGTTTAAAATAGTATGTTTAAACACACACGTGCACGTGTGTGAAAATAAAGTAGACGGCAACTTCATTTATCACCATCAGCCTTGTTTTCATAAGCAGCTTTTCAAACAACTTGATCTCCAAGAGCACATTAAATCAAGTAATGACCATGGCCCTGCACTGATGGCAGCAGAGCTCAGCCAGCTTCCACAATGTGAGTCAGCAATTGTTCTGTGATATCTTTAATTTGGTACAAGCTAAATCCTCTTAACAGCGCCTGCTGCAATCCAAAAGGTCAAACAGGAAAGTGGCAGAAAATCAATACTGACAGCTTCTGTCACCCTCCACAATCTATATAGTTCTTTCTAAGCCAAATTGCTTCTTTCTAATCTTTCTAATATTTGGCTGCTCGAGTCTTTCTCATGGAACATTAAAAAAAAAAAAAAAAAAAGGAAGCGGGGGGGGAAAGAAGAAATAATTGCTTCCCTGAAGAGAAAGTTGTAATTTTAGCATCAAAAATAAGAACAAAGCTGGTTTTTGACTGGGGTTTGTGCAGATACTGTTGTGATCAAAGTTGCATTTTCATATAGAGACTGTCCAAAGCCCCAGCAAAATACCTGACTGCACTCCTGTATCAACCACAACATTTTTGAGGTGGGTTAGCCCAAAATTTGAAAGCCAGGCTAATACCAGTTGGGCCCATTTGATTTTCTTACAGCTCTTTAGAAAGTACATTTCCTCTGTTTACAGGCTTATAAGGGTTATTGTGAAAAGACAGTGAAATAAAAAATGCCAGAAGGCTTCAGATCAAGCTTTAAAAAATGGCTTTCTTGCCTGCTGTACTTCTAATTATGAATAAATACCAGCACTAGTAATCAATACATGCAACCTGGAGAAAAACACTAATTTTTCAGGGAAGGGATTTTAATACAAAGAAAAGAAAAGGTCATTCTAATCTAAACCAGATTAATAAATTAGTCATCCCTTTAAAGCTGATACGAAAATTTAACAGGTGCTGCAGCTGTTAGCAATCTTGTCTTTTTAAGAAATGCCTTAACAATAATAGTAGAAAAATACAGATTTTAGCAGACAGTGAATGACAATTTGTGTCCTCAAAAAGAAGGCTGAAACCGCACGGAAAAGAATCAATGCTCAGCAGTATCCTGCTTTTATTTGGACTCTTCCCTTGAGAATGTGAGACACAGCTGTTGATTATAATAATTTTTTCCTGCATCCTGAATTTGTGATGTTTTTGAAACATTTTTTCATTACTGTGTCCCCATCACCTAAAACTGGGCTTTTCCAGCTCAGTAATCACAAGTGAGCAGGTGATGCAGAGAAGCTGTGATGGTGGTCATCACTTTGGGTTTCTAAAATAATTCTGTTCAATCTTTTCGAGAAAGCTGCTGAAGTATTGATTTTTGTCTTTATTAAAAGAAAGCCCCTTTCTTTGATCTCTCTGCCTGGAAATACAAACCTATAACAGTGGATGAAATGAAGAGGAAGCCCAGCATCTCATCCCAGGACCAGGGATGCTCCCCAAAAACCAGCTCCAGGTGACAAATACCTTTCTGACAGGACATGAAGGTGGGACTTCTACCTGGTGTAAGGCAGGCAAAGCCCTGTGCCACAGCATCACAGGGATGAGTTATGTATTTCCCTTGGCTGGCTTGTTTTAGGAATTATCAAGTACTAGCTACAGGAGACTCCCCTTTAAAGATTATGTTGATGGTATATATATATACATTCTGTACACAGACACTGCTTCCTTTTTGGGAATACCTTGCCAAGGGAAGTGTATGTGAAATTACTGCTGTGAAAAACAGCTCCTGAAAAAGTGCTAGGAAGAAGCAGAAGTTTTCACTCTTTTCTCTTTCTGGGGCCAGTGTCTGGCTTCTGCTTTAAATGGCAAATCCAGCCACTGAACATACAGTTTTTAATCTTCACCTTGCACACTTAACTTTAAAGGCAATGAGAACAGAACAGTTTCACAGAAATTCGCTGACCTTTCAAAAAGCTTCCCTACACCATTTTCTCTCATAAATTGGTAAGATATTTATTAGCATGAAGCTTTTACTTTTTCCATTAATGAATACTTTTTCCCCTCCCTACCTGATTCTAATCATAGTATTCTTCATTTCATATAAATAATTGTTAAACAGCATTTTTAAATAGCTTTTAAAAGTAACAGAGTTACAAAGAGAAGTAGTGGACAAAATAGTTCAACAGTGAAGTAAAAATGCAAATTCTTAACACTTAAATGCCTGCTTGCATAATCTCTGAGCTCCCTGGCACCAGTATTAGTTGCTTCAGTCTTTATTTTGGGCAGGTGACCACATCAGAAGGACAGGCAGTAATGTTCTTGAAAAAAAAATTAACACTTCTGTCCTACAAAACATGGCGTTTTGTTCCTCACTTCAACGATTTTCTTATATTGAGAAGGTTCTGTTGCAGGTTTTTTTATTCTTTTGACTACAGTAATATTTATTATGATTTATTATTATGTTATGGTTTGGGTTCCTATCTTTGGAACATTAAAATAACATTTCAAAAAAAGAAATCTCTGATTATATAATGATGACAAAATTTTAGACTTTCCAGTCTTGTTCCTTCTCCGAAAGTGACATAATATACAAGATATCATATATGTAGAGATACCCATTTGTACTTCTAATTTTCCATTTTGGCATTTCAACACCAGGTTGAGTTTGGGGAAAGAATTTTTGAACAGAGGATCGTGGCAGGCAGGTTGGCATTTATTAATGTCAGAAGAAACCTGACAACTTTGCTGCAGCCCTCGCACACATTAATGAGCATCCCACCAGCTCTGCTGCTGGCACAGGAGCACCAGAAGGCAAAGCCATGATGTTCTACCTATTTATTTATTTTTTTTTCACCAGCCAGAGAGGAGTAGCTCTTAATCTACTGCTGAAGGCACTGACTTTACACGAGCAGAAAGGTGACACCAGCATCGTCCGTGGGCAAGATCAATGGGAAGGTGAAGAAGTCAAACCAACCCACCTAAATTACAAGGGAGCCACATTAATGCCACTGTGAAATCAGATAACGGGAGAAAACGTGACGTGCTGGGCCAGCACTTAACCTCACTAACCAATTTACACCCATGCTCTCCAGATCTGATTATCCACAGAACTGTTTGGAATTTATATTTCTGTAAATGCCGTTACAGAGAAAGGTGTACAGGATCTCTCCAGCTCTACGTAATTAAAAGCAAACATTGATCATTTGACTGCAGAAGCCAGAACCTCTGTGAAACAGAACTTCATTGAGCAATAAATTCAACTGCAAATTTACCAATTATTTTAAGATTAAAGCATGTTGCATTACACACACGGAGCTGCATGCTCTGACCGCCAGCAGAAAGTATCCATTATAAAAGCAGTCATGCTCCAGTGACAGCAATTATCATCTCACACTTGTTAAATGCCACACAAAATGAGACTTGCTTCAGATGGTTTCATTTCAGCCCACCTGACCTGAATCAAACTAGAGATGTGCTGCAAAAGCTACACTTATGCAATAGCTGACTCCACCAGTTGATTACCGTGTGGTCTTTTCATGGGTTTTAGTACGGAAACAGCAGAGTGAATACAAATAACAGCTTTAATTTTACCGTTGTTTTAAAAAGAAATCACCCATGCCTGCATTCATCACAGAAAAGCAATTTTACAGATTTCCTTTCAACAAATGTAGCTTAACATCATTTTAAAGACCGCACTTCAGCTTGGATTTACTCCAGGTTTATAATACTGAATTACATATATTAGCAACAGTTGATTGTATGCGATACATTGTGGATGAACAGATTTCCTTATTTAAAATATGTAAATACAATCTGTAAAGAGTACCTGGAAAAATGGTTTGAACCTGCACTTGGTCTAACAGTAATCAAGCCTCCTGCATTCATGCTGAAGCAATGACTCCCAACAGATCCCTGCCACTGGATTCAGACATTGCAGTTACAGGTGGCAAAAAGCCTTTTCCTACAGCACAGCAGCAGGCTCGGAGGATTGCCATGCTTTGGGACATCAGTCACTTCTGTCAAGGTTCTAAAAGAGCCCCAAGCATGCTGCAGCTCTCTTACAAGAGAAAACAAGTGTGAATGAAAGGCTGAGGAGCTGCCAAAGCCTACCAAGGAAACAGCGTTTACCTTTCCATTAATTAAAGCACAAAAACGAGCTGCCTTCCCAGAGCCTGTACAGGGCTGCACTCTCAGGCTGCTTTTCTGAAACACAAACCAACAGCATGAAGGAGGTCTCCTGGCAGCCTTTCTTCCCTCATTTCACACGTGTTTCTAAAGCCCATTGAAGCTGGTTTTTCCTTGCCATTTATATCTAGGTAACGGGGGAGAACTAAGGGCTGTTCTCTCAGCCGCCTCTTATTCCAATTGTTTGGCAGAGCACAGATTCAGTCCATTTTTAATAGCAGAGAAAAGCTCCTCAGTAAAAGAGAACAGGCTGAGTTAGGGAAAGAAAAGTGCTGATGAACTACAGATAGTAACTTTCTTTAGCATATAAATCACAGATTTGATCAGGACTGATAAAATCAGTAATACATCAAAGCAAAAAGTCCCTCTAAACTCTCCATCAGCAGGATGTGTTGAATTACCAAACTTACAATGTTTGCATTTTCTTCTCAGCTCTGCATGTACGAAATTCTGTTTAGGAGTTTGCATGGCTTTTATGTTGGAAAGCAATTTTTTTCTAAACTATAGAATCCAACCTGTTAGAACCAGATCTCTCAGGGCAAGTTGAGACTTTAAAGTTAGTTAGTGAAGATGTGAAAAGCTCAGTCTCAAGGTACTACAGATCACATCCCCATTTTTAAGAACAACTTTTTGCTCATTTCTTTGTCAAGATATGAAGGAAATATCTGGAGCAAAACATTTGATTTCTACAAGACTGCCCAGCCCTAACATACAAACAGCCTTTTGGTCAATAATAGTCTCCTGCAATGTGATGCCCACAAAAACAGTAAACAAGAAAAGACTTAAGTGAGTTTAGCTTTCTGAGGGCAACCCTAAGATTCAATTTGCACCCCCTTTTATTGTTTAAAATGTGATATTACATATTTGGGGCAAGAGCTGCAGTTTTGGGAGCTTTAACATTATATCCAAATGTAGCACCAGGCCATAGTCCGACAAAAGTTGTAACAACTGACATTGTTCAGCAGATTTCTGTGTGTACAGCTCCCACAGGATCATGGAACTCACTCAACAGTCTATTTGAAATGATGTAACTGTCTTGAAATGCTGATATTTTTCTGAAATACTTCTGAAAAAGTATTTTGTGTTCCCACAGACGTATTGAATGCTTGCATTACTGCATCACCAACATTTCTTTCAAAAAACTCGTTAAAATAACTCTATTCTAAACCAGTGAATTCAGTCAATAAACGGCAGAGCTCTGCAATCCATACCCCCAACAGCTCTCCCTGGTCTGGAGGTTCAGATGAGTCATCAGCTGGCTGAAAACTTAACTCCTCACCAATTTTTTTTCCCCTCTGTTCCCCTGACACCACGTGTGTCTTTTACACCTGCAAGGAAACCAGGAGAGTTGATATTAAACTACAATACAGCTAGAAATTGGTGAGGCAAGCAATTCAGATCTGATCATGCTGATGTCCCACTCCATCTGAGGTGTTTGACCTCAGCAAGAAACAGGCTGGCAGGCTGCTGTCTTTAACAATGGCAGTGATGAAATCAGGAGGAGCTGCCTGCTCCAAAATGTGACTCGGGGTCAAGTGCAGTGCAAGAAACTGATGCACATAATCAGCTTGGGCTATTTGCCACAGACAGCCACACTGGCTCTTCAGAAACTACTGCTGACCTTGGACATTTATTCAGTATTTGTATTTCTAGGCAAAACTCGCAAGAGGCTGAGCAGGCATCTTGAAAGCTCCATCTAAAGGGATAGTTTACTGTCAGAACATTTGTTACTCCAAAGCAAACAGGGTTTGAGATGCTTCATGACAAATTACAGCTGACAGAGCCAAAGTTGAGAAGATAAAATTAACTGGCAAAAGGAATTGCATAATTTGTTGTCTCTTTTCTGTCTCCCTTATCCCAACACTTCTAAGACACACCATCACAAGGAGTAAAGGCAAAAAAATAGTGCAGGAGATGCTGCAATTCAATTACATCTGCCTGAGAATCAGAATGGCACTGCAACCTGACAGGCTTCGACACACAATAGGAGTTCTACAAATGAGCCTTCAAAAGGCACTGAGGAACCCAGAGACAGAGAGCCCTCAGGCACCCACCCACCAACACACCAGCCACTCTTCTCTGAACCATCAACTTGGAACTGAATTTGAACCTTTTCTCAGTAATTTTATCAATTCATATGACCAAACAGGCCATACGAACAAAGCCCTGTCTTTTATTGCCACTGCAGTACTGCCTGTTGTTTCCCAAGCAACCTCCACCTTTTTACTCTGCCTTTATTTCACAGGAATAGAAAGGTAACCCTGCTGCCTTTAACAGTTTATGTGACTTTCTAAGCACAATCTGCACAACTAATGCAAATGAAGATTGAAACTAATGAGAACAACATAAACATGGCACAATCTAGAATGAGAAAATGGTTTGGGTTGGAAGGGACCTTAAAGATCATCTCTTCCACTAGACCAGTTTTTCGAAACCTGGAGTTTCTTCTTCCTTCCTTCCAAAAAGGATGGGCAAATTTTTTTTTTTCCACTTATTTGCTTCTGTATAGTTATAGTCTTCAGATGATTTTTGAATTAGAATGAAGCTTCCTATCAGCTGAGAGATAAAGGGACAGTTTTATCTCTGACAGCTACTCATAGAAGCTGCAAATTAGCTTTCTTAAATGGATGTCATGTGGCAAATGCTGAAATTCATTGTGGGCTGACTTCGTCTGAGATTTTAGAAGCAAAATCTGCTACTTCAGTCACTTCTTTAATGACAATATTTTGCATCTATATTGATGTAACAAGGGAATGCCAGTGAGGTCCATCTGCTAGGACCAGGACTGTACAAACACATAGAAAAGGACAAGTTTGCCTTCAAGAGTGAGATGCCAAAAAACTACAGACTTTCCAGGGAAAAAAAAAAGTTTATGTTTATGTTACAAATATCTTATTAGCTTCAGATAAGAACATGAGTTTTCTGAACATGTGCTTGAATTAATGATGGTGGCGTATCACAGTAGGGAGAGTATCCAGAATAATTTGTGTGCATGAGTGGGTATATTAATAACTTTTATACATACGTGCTAACTAGTTCTAAATAGAGACAACCCAAAATTAAATAATAAATTCACAGGAGGGCAAAAATCTTCTACACAGAAAGGCATATGTGTTGGTACATCTAATTTCCTTGTAGGAAATGTAGAGCTAATAATTACAACAGCTCTACTAGAAAGTCTTGCAGGAAAAATAAATGCCTTTAGTGAAAAGAGTAGTATCTCAACTAAAAAAAAAAAAGATACAAGAGACAGAAGGAAGGAAGTAGATATTTCATACTCTTTAGGATCCCTAATTGTATTCTCATTCCAGACCAACCTACTGGCAAGCAGGGAGACCTGAAACAATGTGATACCACATATTTCCCTACTGGACAATGTGCCTGAATTTCCCAGGGCACACGTAGCTCTAATGACATTGGTAATAGCTGTGCTAATTAATGCAGATTCAGTGTCCATTCTTTGAGCAAACACTTCACAAATCTATGGATGCATCCACAGCACCACTGCCAGCAACTGCCACGGCCAGATGAAAGGGGGGAGCACATGCAGACAACTTTCAACAGATGAAAACTGCATTGTCTTCTACAAATTATCCTGAGAAGTGGACACGGTGCACATGTCCTTCAACTCAGATCTTTTACCAAGGAGTACATGCTTGTCTTAATGAACCACATTGTGACATAACAAGAATTGCCAGTCAGAAGGGAAAAAAAAATAGCGAATGCTAACCTCCAGTCACATTCCTCAATGCTCTAATCTCCATAAAATTAGATTTCAGAAAAAGGAGATCAAGTTTATTTTTTTTTCTCTGATTTTTTTATATATAGGAGAATTTGCGATGGATGACATCCAGAGACTGCAGAAATATGCTCAATAAATTGTTATTTATCAGTGTTCACAGCTAAATTTTCTGCAATTTTTTTTAATCCAGAAACACAACAGGTAAGCAAGAAAGACTGACTGCCCTCCAGTTCTTAGCCAAAACTGAATCTGAATGGCACCTTGAAAATTCAGGGATTGTGCAGGTTCATTGAAAGCAGAGCCACTGTGTGTGGTGAAGTTACCACATGCCAACTGAGCCTTGGTGGCTTCTGCATCATCAGCCTTATGTTATGCCTGGTGTAGGACAAGGAAAAAAAAAAAAAATCCTAGTTTTAAAGAAATGGAGACAAACAATAGAAAGAGATAAAGTAAATACACTTTATGGTGTTTAGAGAAATTACTTTTCTTTCCTCATTCTTCACTTTTATGGAGACAACACACCATTTAGAGTAAATTTGCTCTTCAAAACAAATTGGTGAAGTTTGGGTTTCTGTCTTTTTCTTCCACTTTCCAAATTTACATTTTCATTGCCTGCTTTACTTAGTTACTGTAGCAGTGTTGCAATTTACTGTTTTATGCAAAAATCACATTTCAGCCTTTTCACAGCAAAGTCTCTAGTAGTATGATAATCAAGGATCAAGTTGCTCCTTATACAAATACAAACCTTAAGTAAGTTCAGCTGAGTTTCTCCAGCTTTACTCCCATGGGAAATTAGACTTTGAGACCTGACCCTAAATATTCTAGACACTGGTTTTGGCAATATCAGTTCATTTTAATCTGATTTCCCAAGAGAAGAGCAGTGTCAATAACACAATTAGAGCTACCAAGTCATGTCAATATGCATTGTTGGAAATTCTTAATAAAACCATTTCTAAGCTGTGTGGACGGGAGGCAGAGCTGCATTTCTAATAAAATATTTTATATTCAAAGACTAAAATCTTATTGAACAACAAATGCATAATTTACTCCACAGGAAAAATGGCCTTTTAGGGTACCTTGAAAACACACCGTTCACTCCCACCTCCCTTTCTTTCACTCACTGCAAAATACTGAGCAATTAAGTAGGTTGCTATATTTGGTATGCCCAAACTTCACAGGTTGATAGCATAATGATGTTAATAACCACTTTAAATGTAACATAGTGACAAGTTGACACCCGAGGTTTGCATCCTGCAATTTGATTTTTCCAGAATTCTGTTATGCCTCAGGAATAGCAATATGATTAGGAATAATTTCTTGTTAGTGCTTCTTACTTTTAACTTTTCCCCCCTTCTTTTTTCTCCCATTATAAACATTGAAAATGTACTAAGTACAGGCTCCCTGGTAGGTACCAAAAGTTGGCTCCTGGTTCTACCTTTATGAAAAGGAATGAACTAAAATTACTAAAATCATTCAAATCAGAGGCAGCTTTACCCTTTGTGAAAATATGAACATTAATACATGTTCACACCCATCAGTATTATAATATTTCAGCACTGTGTAACACCAATAAGCATGTCAAAAAGCACTTGCAGAGCCTCAGAGTTTTCCTCCACTGACAACAGCCAAGACCCACAGCTCAGAAAGAATTACCATGTCCCTTTGCCCTCACAAGAACATGGAGCAAAATATTCTTGAGTGCTTCAACCAGTGTGAAAGCTCCAGTGTTCAACAGCCCAGAGAGAGGAACTGGACTTACTCACACACAGTGTGGCCTTGTTTCTTGGTCAGGAAAAAGGTAATGTGACAGGGGAGACATGAAATGGTGCTTATCTCTCTGGGATATTTGGGAGAAATACCAATCTCATGTCAGATGCTGCGTGTTGCCACAGCTCTCAGAGACACCTTTGAGGTATCATTTTTCATTTTGATGTTTTACACAGCACTTTTTCCAGGTTTCAGACATTTTTACCCATCCTTGGGGTTTGCCACTGGCTCTCCAAATTCTGTATGCACACTGAAAAAAACACAGTGCAGCACACAGAGTTTAGCAAGTTCAAAGTTCAACAAAGTATTGAACTCCTGCCTTTCAGATGAAAATGGGTGTAATAAATTCCACATTTTAAGAATGCACATGGAAACCACAGAGTCACCAAAAACCAGTACATATCCACCTTTGACACATTCCTGCCTCTGTACAATATTTTAGGAGTCCTTAAAGCCCACACTCTTTATATTGTCAATGTGAACGACATGTAATTTTGTTTGCTTGAGCCAAGTCAAAGGGAGCACTTTGGAGCGACTGAGCACCATTTCATGAAATGTCTGGTTTGCTATGCTTATATATAATACATTTATGAGAAAGAATACTCATCTATTTTTCAAGGCAGGTAAATCTTCATTGAATTTACAATGTCAGACTTCCTTCCATACAAGATCACTGCAATTTCAGGACCGCATCATAAATAATGTAGCAAATTCGGAAGGAATACAAATGATACACATAGAAAGCATTTTTCCATCACCCTGACTTCATCATCCTTAAAGAACTTTAAGATGTAGCTGAGAAATTCTCAGTAATGTACAAGAAGCAGCTTATGGGAAACATTTTAAGGTCTTTAACCACAGAATATTTGCCCCTGTTTTTCTGTATCTGATCTTGAACTAATTACACCCCTGCTTATGCCACAAGTTTTCTGGAAGATGCAGAGAAGTCATAAAAAGTACTTAGAAAGTACTTTAATGCCATTTTCATGTTCTAATGGTGATTACCAAGGCTGTTTGACATGCAGCATATACTCTGAGAAATCAGTAAAACTCACATTCATTCAAAGCACATTGGGCAAACAGCAGCCTACAAAAAGTAGCATTTGCTAGTTGCATGTGATGAAACAGCCCTTCCAGTTTAAACAGTCTGCTTTCTCATTCATGTTTTACATTTTCAAACACCCTTCTTGGCATTTTACTGCTGTATTGGAAATAATAAGGCGTAATACTTATGGTCAGGCATTAATCATTGCCTTTAAACTGTGTGTAATGAACAGCTTTCCTCTCTGCCTTGAGGAAAAACTTACCATTTTTTTTTCAAGGCATAATGGAATTCAGTTGCCTTAGCACGTCTAGAGATTAAACAGTTTTTTTGATTCTCTAGAGTGTCTGTAACTTGACAGGACCTACAGAACACCCACACATTTCTGGAGCAGTAGCTGCTGGCCAGACAAAAAATATTTTAGAGCACTGCATACGTTGGATTTTCTATTTATAGACAGCTAAGTCCACCCACCTTGTTAATTTTCACTTTGGAAGTCCATTAAAAATATTTCTGGCAACCCACAAATGTTCTGCTTGACCTACCAACACTAAAAAAATCTGGAAGACAACACTTGTCTCAAAATAAGAATTGTAGAGCCATGTCCTGATACCCTTGCAACCGGGGTTATTTTATTTTAACAGCCTGCTAAGCATAAATGAATTTTTCCTGAGACTAGTAAAGCCTCTGACAAGTAAGTTCCTGGTCTTGCCTGGGGAAAATGCCTAACATCTCATTTTAAAATTTTGCTTGAATACAACATTTCCTTACATTTTGTAACAAATATATTAATACGCACATACAGAAAAAATTTGCAGGTGATACTTAGCAAAGTCTTCTGTCATTTATTTTGTATAATATTTATCTTGGCTTACGAATGCAATAATAACCACCTCCAACAGCACCTTTCTAACCAGTAAAATCTCAAGTATAAACTCACATCCATGTTTTTCACTCAGAACTGCAAATCTTGGCAGCCTAATGAATTTAAAATTTGTGTAGTAGTATTACTTGTAAAAGAATATTGCTTTGTGTTTAAAATATGAGTTATGCAACGCTTGCCCTGCTCAATGATGCTGCTCTGCAAAGACTTGACTGACTGACCCAAACTTCCCTCTCAGACCCACACCCTGTTCCTCAGGCAGAAGGCAGGTGCTCATCCCAGTTTCATGGAACAACACCCTCTCCACCTATTCCCTCTGTGTTCCAGAACACCAGGGTCAGGTATCCACACTTCAAATTCCTAATTTTTTTTTTCTCAACAGCAATTTTTAACTGTTTCCTATTCAACGAGACACAAGCTAAAATTATCAGCTCAAATAAACACTTTCTGTTTGTGTAAGTAATTCAGCTAAACACTTGACATTGATTTCTCGCTGCCTGTTTAAGTGCCACAGGGAAAAACTACAGAGTATTGAAATGCTAAATCCAATCTATATCTACTTCAATGACAGTGACTCTATTATCTATGTACTCAGTAAAATCTGTTTTCCCAATTCTTTTGAATGCTTTGAACACTCTCCTCCACCCCCACAAATGATACTGCAGGTGTACTACCAAATACAGGTGTGTATAGAAAAGAGCCTGCAGGTATCAGAGAGAATTGGGGCTAAGAGGACAAGCTCGAATGGCAGCTCAGTCAGAAGAGTGACATTTCTGTGCTTTGTTAACTAAAAAAGTTAGTTGGAAACTAAATAGGAGATAATTACGTATCCTGTAATCTCAGGAATCACTGAGATTCCACTGTTGGTCCTGTAAAAAGTGCAATATACAAAACCTTTTCATTTCAGACAGACTAGAATCATAGAATGGCCTGAGCTGGAAGGGACCTTAAAGCTCATCTCATTCCATGGGCAGAGACAACTTCCACTATCCCAGGCTGCTTCAAGCCCTGTCCAACCTGGCCTTGAACACCCCCAGGGATGGGGCAGCCACAGCTCCTCTGGGCAGCGTGTGCCAAGGCCTCACCACCCTCACAGGGAAGAATTTCTTCCCAATATCCCATCTAACCCTGACTTCTTTCAGTTTGAACCTATTCCCATGTCCTACCACTACAGGCTCTTGTAAACAGTCTCTGTTTCTCCTTCAGGTACTGGAAGGCCACAATTAGGTCATCCTAAAGCTCCCCTTTTCCTGACTGAACAAGAGGTATTTAAAGGCACAACTCTCCAGCTGAAAAGCACAGACCTTTATTTCTGTCCTCAACCAGGAGCACACTGTAGCTGCTGATGTTCAAAAGACACCTGCCACTGCATTAAAATATAACCATAAGTCTGCTACAGATGAAGGATGAAGAAGCTTTTCACTCTTAACTCTCAAAACCAAAGCAGAGGAGATACAAAGTGGAACATCCAGACCACATGATGAGAGGCAGGTTTTGGCAGTGCAAACAAGATGCAAAGCCTTGCAATCAAAGTCAAATATTACAGGGATACAGAGCATAAATTAGAGCTCAGAAATAACAACAGCTGAATTTCATCTTGGTCATCTGGCTCCAGCACACTGAATTAATTGCAACCTATTCAGACTCACATCACTCTGCTTAATAGCAAGAGATTGTGGCTGTAGCTGAGGTGCAGATCAGCACCCAGCTGCTAAGGACCCCTGGGACTGATCCCAGCCCTGCTGGGCACCCACCTCACTCAGATTACTCATGGGGGTGCCACCATTTCCCTAGTTGCAGGATCAGATCCACAGGGGACGTGTGCGTGGTCTTCGTTCAAAAAAAAATCTAATAACAACACAGATTTGAATATTCTAGGCTGCAGGTATAATTATTATTTCAAAAGGTTACAAAAGGAAATATATTTTGTCTTGCTTAGCAGGTAGCATGCAGTTCATCTTCTTGCAGCTGTGGACAAACACATTCAGCATATCTGGTTGCCATTGTCTTATCAAAAATGCCTCTGTATCAATAAGAGAAATTACCATACAGAGCAAAGAAAACATTACAAGTAACAGATTCACCAATTAATTTCTTCCATAGCTACAGCCTTGCTTATCTGAGTGTGGCACAGGGAAATGTCTCTGAGTCATGGAAGCTTGAGCTTCAACTGCTTGGGGACAACAGAGCTAAAGAAAATTATCTATACAAAAAACAATCTATCAATGAGAAGCAAGGGCTGCACACTCTCCACAGGAATTTATTTTCACCTGTGTGGCCATAAATCTTCAAACCATACCCCAATGGTTCCAAATGCAGAGCAGTACAGCAGAAAGCCTCTTGTTTGTACTACCCTATCACAGACTAATAAAGGAGAGAGGAAATCGCTGTGCACTGCAATGTTTCTTGTCCTGCTCCTCATCTTTAATTTTGAGGATTTAGAATTATGCAGGAATTAAAAGAAGCCACCATTCCCCCAAAGACTGAGCCATTCCCCCAAGCCTGGATTACTTAAAATATGCACAGGAGGAAATTTTGTTTGCTTTGCTGCGGAAAGCTGATTAATTTGTTAAGACTTGAGGCCTTAAAAGTCAGCCTCACGAAGAAACTGTATGGATAAAAAGAAGTATACTTATACAGTTTATTAAATACTTCAATTATAATGCTATGCCAAGCAAGTAATCACATTAGGCAATTCTAAATACAGATACAAAATCTAGATGACAATTTCAAGTTCTAACTTTTAAGGTGAGAGTTACATCAAGGGCTTAACTATACTTTGAAGTAAAATTCCAAGGACCTTATGAATCCTAGATTACACTGTGTTTATGCTTTGAAGATAAAAAAACCCTTTTTTTTACCAAATCCTGCCTTGTAGCCTGTAACATGCTTTCATTAGATGCTTTCTTTTAACAAAACCTCAGTATCTTCATAACAAACATAAGGGAGTTTTTCAGTGTCCAACTGTTGTCCAGCATTACATTTCACTGAATCACACCCATATTTATTTAGTGTTACTTACAGACCCCAGAAAGTATATAACTGAAACTAGCTAAACCAGAACATGATTCAGAACCAACACCAATAGATGGATTCAAGTTCTGAAGTTTGAGAATAACATTTTCTGCCTTCAGAAAAACTGTGTTTGAGGCAGCACAAGCAGATGATATTACAGGAAAGAACGAAAAAAGCAGAAGTCTCTTGCATTGATGAGGAGTTAAAGTCAATGTTCCCTTCCTCTTACTGAGTGCAATGATCTGCTTCACCTACTTTTCATACACTGTTTGTGCCAGCACAAATCAAACCTGTTTGGCTCCTAGGCACTAGCAGAACATGGATGGAGGCAAGTAGCATCAGCCAAATAAATCTAAATGCCAGGAAACAGTAGAGAGGAAATACATAGTTTTCCATATGTCACTTTCCTTAAAGGTCTTAACAGGCTCATCTATAATGTGTACTTTTACACATAGCCATATCTGAGCTGTTTTACATGAGACACTTGCAGGCAAGGTGGGCCTGGACCAGCAACTATGCTTTCAGTGTTTCAGCAGGCTGCAGGAGGAAAAGCCTACCCACAGAACAAATGTGGATTTCATTACATCCTCAAAACTGTAGTTATCTCACAAAAGATCCTTCAGCAGAGCAGCACTGCTGTGGTGGGCATGTGCCTTTGAGGTGGGCACTGCAGAGTCTCTACTGTAAAAGCTGCAGAACACAGTTGGGACCAAAAGAAAACTAACACTGCTCAGGCACACCCCATTTCATCCATTTATAGGGTAGAAAACTCAAAGCAACACCCCCAAAAATTCTCAGGAAGCCCTTTCTTTTCTCCAGATGTGTGAGAGTAGGGGGGAAGGGGTGGAAAACAGACCAGCCAAAACCAAAACAATCCACGCAGCAATAAAATGAGAGATATTAAGATGGCAAATTAGTTTAGTTTCCAAATGCTCAGGTACCATGAAATAAAAGAGAGAACAGGCAAATAGGAATAGGCAATCAAAAAGAAATGCAACAACTGGGAGCAGGAGAACACCGAGAGAGGATGCCATTGTTCAAAAGGAAGAGGAGACAGCAAATGGATCCTTGGGATAAGGATTGCTGGCCATTCACTGTACACCCAGTCACCACAATGCAAAATACCCTACATTCAGCACTGGGGTTCTCATGCTATGTTTTTGGGAAGGTCTCTTCCTTCCCTCATGCAGAAGGTCAAAGAACAAAGGCCTTCAATCCTCTACAAAACAGAAAGTGTAAGTATCTTTTCTGCTCTCTTCACTCTGTTCCGATCAGCCTCCCAAACTGACCTGGCTTCCTTGCCTTTCCTCTTAACAGTATTAATGCAGAGAAACCCAGGAAAGTTCCCTGAGCTGAGTTAATGCCTGGGGAATTAGTATATATAATATGAACAGTGCAGTGAGTTTAGCAAGTCTCTAGATAATTGCCTTCAGCAACGCTTCTAACTCCTCTCTCCCATGTCTCTAACATTAAGAGCATAATTCTGTATTTTGATGCCTAAAACAGTACGATCTTTTATTCCGACAGTTTCCAGACACACACACACACATATAATCACTACACTCTACTGAAACAGATCCCCAAATTATTATGCCAGCTTTGTCTCTTTCAAAAAAAAATTATCCAGACAGCTATTAAAAATATACTAAAATAAAAGAGAGTAAAAAAAAATTACACTTCAAACTTTGAGCACTGCATTTTTAATCTATCAGAGTACTTTATTCACTTACAAACACCTGCAGTATCTTTTGCTCTGTGTTGCACTTAGACACACTAAACCTGATCATTTAGCATGATTATAATTTACTGCTGATTATAACCATCGCTAAATCAACTTAGAACATTACATTGTTTTGACAAAAGCTGATGCCTTTCTTTGCATGAACATCCCAATACCTCTGATAAGATTTATTTTTGGAAACAATTTTTGGAAAAACTACACGCTATCTTTATTCATACTGTCTTGAAAAATTATCTCTTCCAAATTTTCCATACGTGAAAGGCAGAAAAATATGTATTTTATTTAGGATTACACCTGAGTTTGACCAGATTAACCTGTACTACAGTTACATAAGATTTGGAATTTTTAAACTGTCTATTTGGAGATGCATTCAGAGATTTTTTTTTTTTTTGGCATGACCAAGGTTTTAGTAGCACTCTAAAAGCTGCACATATATTTTATCTATTTTACAAGTCAATAATCTATATTGACATTGACAAGTTTATTACCATGAATTGCAAAGTTAAATGAAATTTTTTTTTTTGGTTGTAATTGCAAATTCTGTGTGTTTTATACATTTTCTGAAAATTTTCTACTTATCTCCCAAATAAATTAAGGGAGAGAAGAACAAACACATCAGGACAGACCAATGATACCTCTCATTTAGCATCTTGTCACCAACACTAAAAGATCTTTTCCAGGTCATTGAAACCATTTCATTAAAGATGCTAGAAAAAGAACTGTTTTCTAAGAAAAATTCTTTTTCCTCCTATCTACATTTTTAGTTTTAAAATTTATTTAAAGAAATGGCGAGGTTACTCCCTTCTATTTTCACATTTCATCTTCTATAATTGCAGATCTAAAGGCAGACACGCTGACTTTTTCCTTAATCATGCTCTTGGCCTCAGTGGTATTCTGTCATCCTGAATTACCCATGACTTCAAGCTCTTCTCTCAGCTCTGGCTGTCATCTCCTTCAGTTTCAATGACTGCTCATTCACTGCTGCATCTGAACAATTTCACAAAAGCCCTAATTGCTGTAATTGGGGGGGAGAGTAGGAGTCCTCATTATTTATGGGCAAGGGAACAGACTCCTCTGCCCCTCCTGCCTTTAATAAAAAATTACACAAAAATCTTTTCACATCCAAAATTACTTTCAGACTTTTCTCACCTTGCACACCCCATTAAAATTGATTCAAAACCTGTCAGCAAAAGCCTTTTAGAGAAATCAGGACTAAAAATGTAGTTAATATGTCTACATAAATAAGCAATGGTATCAAAGCTGCACATTTGAAGTTGGCACTGGATTTTTACATCAATCCCTGAAGTGCCTAAATGTTAAAATTTGCAGCAACTTAAAAATCTAATGCATTTCTGTTCATCTTAACTAGAGAATTACCATGTTTTTAATAGAAGTATATCACCTTTTTGTAGTTCTTTCACTCATTTGTTCTGAAAGAAATTCATGAAGTTATAAAAAAATGTTTTAAACATCATGAATCTCCACAGGGATATCCAGATCTTTTCCTGAATACCATTTTACAAATGCATATGCCCACAGAATATTGTCTAAGGATAAAATACTGACTTCAGGATAAATTATTACCCCAGATGAATTCTACCATGCAATGTTTATTTACTTAGACTTAAGAATTTGCATGCCAGTAGATCATAAATGAAAAAAAAATAAATTAAAAGAAACATGAAGTCAGTTATTCAAAACTCATTATTCAAGCAACTACAGTGTGTTTAGATAAGCCCTATTTATAGCTCATTAAGAGCTGACCCAACTTCAAAAAATTCCTGTGTTCTCCACTTCTGCATGAATCATTAATAAAACCCAATTGATATCAGGATGAGAAATGAGCTGTCTAAAGTGGTCTTTAGGTGATTTGTCTAATGGAGAACCTCACCACACTCCTATGAAAGTTGTTCTCCAGGAATACAGTGGGACTTCATATAAAACTTGTGGGCAAGACGAATGTATGGAAATTTCCTGCAGCTTTGCTCAGCAACTCTTCATCAATCACAGCTGATAGAAATCTGCAATGCTTCCTTCTAGTCTCTGCTCTATCTTCAAGATCTGAATTCTCGTAAGAACAAATTAATATCTCCAAGAAGCCCTAACAACCAACCAATATAAAAGAAAATACTCTGATCTACTTTTAACGAACCAACTCTTGGGAAAGCCAAGCCAGTGATTTATCTAAGAAGAGACTGAAAAAATTGTAGTAGAACTCAGTAAAAACAGTTGTTAAAGTTTATCTCCATATAGGCTAACTACAAATAGTTCTCTTTTAGCCTTTCTGTAGTTTTGTTGGGGTTTTTTTGCAACAGGAGAGGCTGCAAGAATTACTTCATCACAGTTCCCATTTCTAGAAAGTACCACAGAACACTTGACCGTGCTGGGTGCTGTACATGTACATTAAAAGGCAGCCTCCAAGAAATCAACAAAAGGACCCAGCTGGTCAATTGAAGAGAAACATAAAATGAGAAAAGAATAAAAAGATGATTTTGTTGTCACCTACCATCCTTACATCCCTTCAGTCTCCGCCTATGGCTCCGACCCTTCTTCCTACCTGCAGCCTTGCTATCAGACAGCATCCAAACACACTGCTCACACTTCACCACCTGATCCAGAATGGCTTTTACCAGCAATTGATTGTGCTCAATACTTTTAGAGGAATAGTGGGATACATCATGCTCCAGGGAGACAGAGCTGTGTGCTAAGCACAGTCTCTGGCCCAACAGAAAATAAACTCGTGTCTATTTCCACATTACATCATCCTTCACTGTGAGACACAAAAAAACCAATTCCTATGCTGTTAACCACAAAGCAAGAATTACTCCTTCCACATTTCCCTTCCCATTTTCCTTCTACACTGCTAAATAAGCACATGGTTTCTACAGTTTTCATCAGTACTTTGTACCCAACCAGTGCCCTACAGAGCTTCATTACATCAGCCAAATTCGTAATGCCATAAAAATGATACCGAGCAAATTTGACAAGGTCTGTTTTCCATAAACCCAGGCTGATTAGCAATAACTATATTTCCCCTTGTTTAATTCTTTATTAATTGAGTCCTTTAGAAACCATTCCATTATTTTGCCTGAGATCAGTGTCAGGCTGACAGACTTATAATTATCTGAGTCTTCCCATTTAGCCTTTTATTGGCACAACATTAGATTTCCTCCCATCATCTGGAATCTCCCCAACACGCTACCAAAAAAAAAAAAAAGTTAAAAAACCAAAACAAACAAACAAACAAAACAAACAAACAAAAAAACAACAGCAGTGACTCAAATGATTCAAAGAGATTTTTTTCTGACTCTCAGAAACTCTCAGTTCTAACCTGTTGATTGCAAAATGCCCAGCATTACTATCCATTATTAAGAATCCTTAGTTACAATTGTAATGAGACCTTTTCACGCTCTTCTGCTGCTTTTTCCAAATACAGAACATCAGTATTTACCCAGAATTTCTGACATTTCTGCATTATCTTTTCAAACTCAGATTTTTCATTCCTATGACATCATTCACTTTCCACTTTCATTACTAATTAATCATACTTTAAAGTTAAAATTAATTAGTTTTACCTATATGTATTTATTTTTATATATAAAATTCTAGTACAAATGAAAAGAGAATAGTTTACAATCTTGACCCTACTTCACCACTGATTTATTTAGAGGTATATTTATACACATATACAGTATATTTGATGTAGATAATGCATATACATGTGTATTATAGATACACATATGTGTTTATGTTAATGTTTACACACACACACTCCTCAGTAGCTTTCTATAATCCTTAGATTCTGATTCATACTTATTAATATCAATTAACCCTTCACTTTTTTTATGTCTGGTTCATTGTTTTTATTCCTTGCTTTCAATGAACTCTCTTTTTGAAGAACTGCATCCCAATTATTCTCAAATTCAGGGACCTTCAGTGCCCTGAGCACACAGACAAATCTGTGTACACCACACACACAGAGATTTTATAAGGTCATTCTCGCAGCTCACAATTCAGCTAACTTTTGTTCTTTTGTACTTTGGCTAATTACTCCACTTGGTACTTCAACCACCACTAATTTAGTCTCTATCTAGGAAAACAAGGTCTAATATAGAATTCTCTGAAAATCCGATTTCTTAGAAGGAGCGTAATCATTTACATTTATGTACATCATATATGTGTGCGTATATATATATTATTTTTTTTTAAGAAACACAAACAATACTGTTAGAAGGCAGTGTGATTCCAGTAACATCCTACAAATTGAAGTCTCCCATAACAGTGATTTTTCTTCCTACACATTACAGGAGGAACTGGCCCCTGTTGCTCTCTGCTGGTGGTCCTTCAGCACGTGGTGAGTTGGATCCCCATTTTCCACGTTCCCCATCACAAAGCGGAGCTGTGAATCATTCCAGAGAGTTCCTTCATAGAGATCTCACATATTTAAGCCACCACTTCTCCCCTTCTTCCCTCCAAGTGCTATGTGAATGTTTTCAGCCTTTCAATCATTTGAATTTTCCCATTAAGCTAGATTATTAGCAACCTGTTCAAATGTATTATAAATTAGGGATTTCATTACCTTTTATTTATTTATTGCAGGCCCTTAACATCTGCACAAAGACAAAGCATTCCTTCTTTTCATCTTCTTTGATGTATTGATTAACGTTGTTTTCCAGGATCTTGATTTTGTGCTAAATTAATGGTTTTTTCTCCCTTTGCATTTGTTCTTTTTACTGCTCCCTTGGCTAAATTTTCCATTCTGAAACACCAGTTTCTCTTAAGCAATAAACTTCCTTCCACCAGTGACTGGCCCTACATTGCAGCTCAAATCCCTTATTTTACAGAACTGCTCTGAGCAAAAGCTCATGGCAAGAGTACCTCTTCACCCACAGGACAGAAGGCCAGTTGGGTGCTCCTTTCCTTTGCCCTTTTTTCCAGTTCTGCAGCAGATTTTCTGAAATTAATGGTTCTCACTAAGGTAGGATAGAGACAGAACAACCTCAGTACATCGAGGGCCTGGGGAAGACAGGAGTTCAGGAAAGGCTCAGGTATCAATTTTGAATATGACAAGCCAGGCAAGACAGATGAGGAGGAGAAATATCATAAACACACAGCTGAAAAGAGGTCACTATCCAATACCATTTATCACATTAGCAATTCCTGCTAGGATTTTGTGTTTCTCACCAACTGCACCACTGGAAAAACAGCACCTTTTCATATGACCTTCATTATTTCTGATACTGCCAGGCAGAGTCCATCTCATGGCTTTTTTAAAAAGTGCAAGTCTTTTACACCTTTCTTGTTTTCCTTGTTACAAGATTTACTTTTTTGTAATTTTCTACAGCTATCCTAGGCTGACTTTATGATGCTTATTTTCCTCCCAAATTGTCCCCTAAACCAGGACAACAGCTCCATTAAGAACAGTGAAAGAACCACACAGGATTTCAGTTTGTTTTTCTTTCCCTAAATCATGCTAAGTCACGGTATTGTACAAGTTATGAAAACACCATGAAAAGCATCTATCACTTTTTTTTTGCTTTTTCATACAAAAGCAGCTAAACAGAATATGCTAAGTCAGGGCAAGAAACATCACCCATGCTCAGCTAGATTAAAGGGCCAGGGAAAGGGAAGTACAAAACCAGCTGAATTGATGAATTTAAATGTACTTCTGGTGACCCCCTGCAAAAAGGGTCTGTGCTATGGTCTTATAGGTGGCTTTAAGCCACGAATTCCAAATTTTCCCTGCAAACAAAAAGAATAGTGCCTGCACAAGAATTTATTCTGTTTTGGTATTAATACATGAACTCCAGTGGTGCAGTAGGAAAAAATTATTGGGACATTAGGATAAGGACACTACTTCTCTCTCTTATTATCAGCATAGCCCCTTCAAGCTTTCTCCAAGTATTCCAAAGTGCTGGATAGGCATTTTGACACCACAGAAGTCCACGCTGTAGATCACAAGGGCACACACTTGGAATAAAACAATGCTAATCCCATTAGGCCACAGACAACCACAGATAAACCCGTTCTCATGCTTCAGAGAAAAGCTGTGACACGCTGTAAATTATCACAGATCCAATCATGATGTTACAAAACTATTCCAATTCTAGCATATAGCAAGCATAATTTATTTAGATAAAACCTAAGGCAGGAAAACTATATTATAAAAATACCATGCCTGGGAAATTGGGGCATTTATTATTAACATATAGAGAGACTTGGCTTTCAAGGCATTGCAAAAACGCTTTTTCTTATTATATTGCTTTTTTGAGTGCTACCTGAGGGTGCATTTTCCTTTTCAATAGTCATTTCTTTGCATAATACACGACTTACTTTACAGTTTGAGAAATTGTTTTTTAAAACAGCAAAGACGAAAGAAAATCACCTTAACTCTGGATGGTAGATCCTACACACAGCAAGTGAAAAAAAACCCCAACAAAACCCCACAACAAAAAAAAACGAAAAAAACCCAACCAACACTAATTCATAAACAGGCAAGATTTTCATTACAGACATGGCATAAATGCACTTGTTTATCCCCTGTAAATAAACGGGCTATGAAATCCAATCATTATTTAACTGCACAGCCTGTTTGGCCTCCAGGCTATACAGATGTATTTGAAGGATTTCTTTCTGTTCTGGACTCAATACATTTTGCAGATACCTTAAATTCCGCTATTTTCACATGAAAGGAGCGTCACCTAAAAATTATAATTCGTTGCAAATGTTCTTGCTTTTGCCTTCTCAACTGTAAGTTATTTGTAGCTCTTGAGAAGGTCTCTACAAGTATAAATGCCACAGATATACCTTGTTCCTTTCCACTTTACCTGCCACTTGTGCCCATGTAAATAGTACCTTACTCAGCAGAGGCAGAATGAAAACTACTCAGCTGAAATAAAGAAAACACAGCCTTAAGGGTTTTCCTGGACAGCAAATGTGTACTATTATACACATTACAGAAATGGAACAAGGCTTTAAGGTACAGTAAATCCCCTATATCTGCGTAGCCATTCCAATTATAATCAGGGAGCTATTGTTTTGAAAACATGAATAATGTGGAGAGGATGAATGGCAGGGAGCAGTTAGAATAACAAGTAACACAGGAACCACTCACCAGTTAATGACATTAGCACTAGACCAGTTTAGGACCAAAAAAAAAAATGAGAGGGAGTTCACCCAGGCTGTAGTTAAACCATGAACTTACTGCTAAAGGACACTGCAGATGCTAAAAATGCTGGAGGTAAGATTAGAAAAATTAGTACAAAAGAAAAAGGTTTCCAAATTGCCATGAACCACCTTGGGCAGCAACTGAGTTGCAATGGATTAGAGGTTAGACTTCAGCAAGAGCATGTGGCCATTGCTAGAGACTGAATGCTGTGCTGCCAGAGAAGGCTTGACAGGTTTTTTTGTATTTACCCATTACACAAAGCACTTGAGAAAGTTTAAATCAAAACAGTTTCACATATGTGAAACAAAGTACTGTTGTTATTACCCATGAGCAATGAATAACAGCACATGACAGATGTCTTTCATACATCATCAGAGAAAAACCTCTCACTCAAAATTATGAGCTGCAGCAAACCTGATGAGCTTCCCTTCTTTTCTCATACAAAGAGTGTGTGCACCACCTGGGACTCAGAAAGAAATACATGACAGTAATTGAGCTCCTAAGACACAGAGAATTCTTTCTCCAATCCAGAAAGACATGAGTCTTCATAAACTTCCACAAACACAGGAGACAAATTGCACTGCTGGTTAAAAAAACCCCAACAATTTCTCATTTCTTTGAACTTCTGGATCCAACTATTATTAATACTAAATTAATAAAATCTGAATTTCAGTTAAATGCCAAGGTGAGACTGATCATTCCAAGTAAGAAACTAGTATGAAAATGAGCTGACATTCACTTCAGCATTGAAAGAACTGCACTATACCACACACCATCTATCACCTAGCACCAAATAAAAAATAGTTTTTTAAAAATCGCTTTTAAATACAAATTGACAACAAAATTTTACCTGCTCACTCAAAAAAAAAAAAAAAAGAAAATTATTGTTATGATTCCCAAATATACTTAACTTTTGAAATGTTTTGTTTTGAAAAAGGATTTTCAATCAAGCTATTTCTTCCCTATTAGTGAACTTTGCCTCACATCTTCCTTTTCCACAGTGCTGCTATTTAAACCTCTCCTCCTTCACTGCTCCCATGCAAAAAAAAAAAAAAACTCTCACAGGATTTAGCTATTACACTTCCATGTACTTGCTGTATGGTCTGATTGAACACAGCTCAGTGTGGAAATTAGGAGTGACAGTCAGCAGGAAAGATGACAAACCTTGTAAGAAGCCCACTTCCAATGAAGCCAGCTTCCCCCTTTACTGCTGGAGCCTGACAGCCTGCAAATATCGAGTTGCTGTTTTGAATCATGCATGGGTGTTGCTTTCCAAACCACTTTTCTATTTGGCAAAGTTGCTACTGCAAACACATTTGACTTTTCAGAGTTACTGAGAATTGTTATATTCCTTTAGGTAAATGCTGTCTGATTAGAAAGCATCTACATAAGGGTTTTCAGCCAACATCAAACCAGGTTTTTTTATCCTTCACATTTTGCAGCCTTCCTCTGCAGTTAACAAATGAAAAATTACTAAAAATAAGGAAAAATTAGAAGGTGGCAGTGGCCTGAATTGATCCCTTTTTACTGGAGATGGCCAAAATTGGAGGGCTGCATTTTCCACTGAGAGCACGAGAAATGGAGCCAAAATCTTCCTCAGTTTCTAGATGGCTGAAGCTAATTAAGATGAATCTCACCCACTACCTGTAACATGACTTGGTTTTTTTCCTTTTAGACACCTTTCTGAGTTAATTTTGGCTAATTTTATGTATTGTAAAACTAAGTTACACTTCGAAATGTAAGGAGAATCTGATTCAAATACTTACAGATGATACTAATAACAATCATCTCAGTTCCACTTTGAACCCAAATGATTTTGGATTTATTCTGAATGGCACAAAATATTGAAGTTAATGAGCATAAACAACCTATTATGATCCTACAAAATGCAGCTCTGTGGCTTCTGCAGGAGACAGAGTTGGATTTGCCTCAGCACATGCTGTGGAGCTCCTCCTAAATAATGTGGTGAATAATGCTCCAATTCCTTTTTCAATCAGTCTAGTGATTGTCCAGGATTTTGAGAGCTGATACAGCAATTTGGAAACTCTTAGCGAGACACCAAAATGGCAACTGCAATTGAAACTAAGCAGCAGATGAGGGCAATTCATGAAATGACTGTGAAACATGAAAGGGGACAAAAATCAGAACTGGCATAACACTGGCAAGGAAAAGAAAATACCACGTAAAAGTAGGCTGTGCAAAATACAAAGTTTAAAAGGTTTTAGCATGAGCTTTCTTTTACTGTCTACTGCACCTCTGCTAAGTTCTCTAAGGGAGAAGGTACAGCAAAACTTGAAGCAAAACCTTTCCATTTCCCACAGACCCACACAAATATCCCTCACTAATTAGCAACTGTAATTTCTCACAGTGAAACTACCTTTTCCATTACACGTCCTTCAGCTCAGAGACATTCCAGATCAGGTTTTTCTGTCTTTGTTTTTTCACCCTCTTGGAGAACTGTACCTCTAAGGTAGCTTCCTTGAGACTTCTGTGATTTTCCAGAGCACTGGGCACAGGTGCTGACATCCCCTAACCCTTAAGGGTTACTAGAGGGTTTTCTCACACACAGAGCACATGATTTTTGGTCCTGTGCTGGCTGCCAGAAGGTCAGAAAAAACCCAGCAGCTCAGTCTCACCAGAGATGCAAACTGTCAGGCAGGATAAAGAAAGGAAGAGGCTCAGTGGGGAGTGCTCTTCACAGAGTCCTTCAACTCCTGTCACCTTCCCAAGAGGAGCTGGTGAACGTCCCAATGTCACCTTCCAGCCTTCCCTCAGACACTGCAGCAAAACAGCACAGGGGCAAGGCCACGCGCAAGGTCTTCATCACCCACAGTCAGGCAGGATTTGGCCTCCAGTGAGGATGTGCTACGCAGCCCCTTCAGACAATTTTTTAACTTATTTTTTTAACTTTTTTTTTTTT
>VXBB01013885.1:372361-385496 GCA_013399915.1 Illadopsis cleaveri | reverse complement strand
TGTTTATACAAAAGGGCAATAAGGGGAAAAAAAAAAAAAAAAAAAAAAGACAAGCTTTTTTCTAAATGCAGGTTTGTTACATCTACAAAATTTTAGCATTAGTGAAAACTCAGATTTCCATACACACAGATATGAAGATGCAGTCATACAATCCCAATGGCTGGAATAAATTTTGGGTTTAATACTTTGTTTCAGTCTCTTCTAGGTTCAAATTAGAGTCAGTAAGTACTAGATAAAATCAAGGAACAGAGGAACCTGGAAGACAGCAGTTATGGATGTAGAATGAAGCTTCACAAAAGCAGGTAAATTTGGGTGCCTGCTGTATGCCAGATATTGTGAGACATGATGAGGCAGTACAGCTATTGCCATTTATAAAAAGTGACTTTCAAGATAAACTCTTGCTTGGAAACTAGTTATCATGCACCATACTAGTCTGAAAGCAGGGCTTCCACATTTCCATTTACACATGCTCATGTAATTCAGGCAATATATCATCTCAGGAGTTGCTGAGCTCACACAATTTAGACTCACTTGGCAAATACAAGACTTGCAAAGTTTACAGGAAGATTCATAAGGGTTCAGTGTCAGACCAGTCTCTTCCTCTTTATCTCCCAATATTTGTTTCTGTCCCGCATGTAATGGCCAAATACATCCTCATGCACCTCTAGATCTGCTGCTCTTAGACAGGCTTATAAATGAAAAAAACAGGTGATAACACACTTCCATGGAAACTGAACTCATGAGACTGCCAGCCAGACCTCTAGATTAAAGCAATACATGCACAGGAAGATCTCAACCCAGACTGTAATCACAATCAATCAGGGAGATAAGTCTATGTTATTAAAAATATATTGAATCTTTTTATTCAATTACTTCATCGCAAACACACAATGTAAGAGATGAACCTGCATTTAAAAACTCAAAGTTCTGGACAGTTTGAGCTTAATAAGGACAAAGTAATCAGTTGCAGATGCTTTCACTTAACATTCAAAAATACCCCATGGGACAGCAAGATTTAATTTTATGGTCATCTGTCATTTTAATGATGTGCTTGTTATAATGCAGAGCATCTCTGTCCTACTTGCCTGGTTATAGAAAACATACTAAACCAAATAGGGAAGCATTTAGCTGCACTTCATCTACCTTGTATCATTAACAAGGAACACATGTCCTTGGGATAGGAATTACTAATATATCTGCTCTTCTTAAATGAAAAAAAAAAATCACAAATCTTTGCTATTCAAGTATAATTTAAGTCTGTCTTATTTACTTTTGTTTTCCCCTTCCAGTCTTCAGTTTCAAGCAACCTCACCCATCCTATATCCCTCCCATTTTTATCTGTCCAGTGCATTTCCTTCTGTTTGGGATGGGAGAGAATATAGAAATGTTGAGGGACTGCATGTGTTTTGCCAGGAACACCATAAACTATTATTTCATTTTCAGTGAGCATTTTACATTTCACATTTACAGGAAGGGGAGCTTTTCTCCTGCTACTGCCTACAAGGCAACCTGTGGATCTTAAGTAACTCTAACAGAAGCCATAAGGAATGATTAAAATTAATTTGCACAGTATGTCACAGGTCAGATTCTCTACAGTCCTTAGATACCAAGCCCTAATCTCTGCTGAAGCTGGAAATGCAACCAAAGATCCCTCCTAAGGGTCAAGCTCACATTCATGGATTGTTTCCTGCTCCCTCCCAAAACCCAGCCTAAGACATGATTAAATTTTTATTGGAATGCGTGTAACAGACAAGACTATAGACAAAAAACTTTGTGGAAGAAGGGAAAATAGGTCATACAATAGCTTACGTTAAGAATATACTTGGAATATAATAACACTTGAAATTAAAGAGTGGTATCTCTCTGTACCTTTGCACAGGAAGAAATTAGGACAGAAAGGAAAAGACAGTATTTGGGTCTAACACGGCCTCTTCCTTCAGGTTTCAAAAGCCCAGCTATAATCACTGCCCTGACTGGAATCCACACAAAGAAATGCAGACACCAAATGAGCGTGCCACCAGAAACATCAACATTAATATAGATGATTACTCTATTTAAAATGCATGTCTTTTAAAGCTCATGATATCATTCATTACAAGTACCTTATATTCTTCTTGTTTTGCCTGTCCAGAGAGAAGCTAGTCCTACAAAGATTGAGAGTACTTTTCTTTTTTTAAGACAACTTGCAACAATAAGAAAGAAATAAGCAATGCTTACATAAAACTACAAGTTAATTCCTACTTCTCTGCTTCCTTCTGTGTTAGAAATCAACCTTTAAGGCTCAGAGCAGAAAGCTGTCACAGAGCAGCTAGAAAAATATCTAGAGGAAGTAGAAGAGTGCCCATGGTCTCCAAATAGCAGCTTTTAGGAACTTGATGCCACCTACAAATACCCAAGGGCATCAGGGCACTGAAAAAATGACTGCAGTTGATGCTGTTATTCCTGGCACCATTGCATCACTATTCCATGTACTGAGAAAGACAGGGTCAAGGGGACATGCCCAGATCCATGGACCAAGCCAGAAGAGACAGCACAGAATCCAATCCTGATTTTTAGGTCCCTGTTCCAAGGGAAAAACTCAAGCAAATGTTTCATCTCAAGCAAAGCCTTGTCCCCCCACCGAGGTAAGGGTGATAGAACAATTAACACTTTACACCTGTCCCTGTTACTTTTATAGAGCCTCTTACAATAAACCATGGCCTGCTGCCTTTAAAGCCCAATGTAACAGCACAAGCAGAGCACCAGCCAGATGTGAATCTGGGACAAAAAGCAAAGACAGAGAGGCAGGCACCCAATGCCAAAGCAGAGTTATCCCCACTAGCACTCTGGGGCTTATTTCCCTCCTTGCTTCTACTGAACTTAAACATTAAGCTTAATATTTTTCTACAGGAATGAAATTTTAATTTATCTGCTGCAAGGTAGTGAGACATTAATATAAACCTGTCTTTCTACCTAATATTTCTTCTCCATCCATATTAAAGAATCCAGCTCAACTTTACATCAGCAGCTTCCAAGAAACCACCTCGCTCCCTATAAAAAAAAGTGGTAGCAAGTATTATTTACTCTACTACAACATGTTGTTGCTCCTGAGTTCTCTTTTTTACTAGACCTGATGGCAGGCACAACAGAGAATATTTCAACATTGCCATCTGTCTCCTTGGCACTTCATACCAAGTGAGTCGCTGCCACTTTGATGGTAAATTAGAACTTCCCACCAGATATGTTAAGAGGCTGCTGACAGGTTGTCCTATCTCCCTCAATACCTTCTCCCTTTAAATCTATTTTTGATATTGAAGAGTCTGAGCATCTCAAGAACAAGTTTCTGCATGGTATTAAATTGCAGGGATCATCAGTGATATGCAGTCTGAAGAAATCTCCTTTTATAATGACTTTTACAGCATCATTAAGTTTATGACACTGCTTCTAGTGCATCTGAGGTGTTCTCACAGGGGATGGTCACAAAGAGGCTCATGATAGTGCTTGGGAGGGAGAAGACAGACATGTGTGGTGGGATAGACCAACTCAGAGCAGCTGGAAACTGTAAAGTGAGGATCAGCCCACGCCTGCTGCTAAAACACCAATACTGCATGTCAGCACGTTCTCTTAAATCCACCTCCCTTNCTCCTACACCTTCCAACATAAATCACTAGAGCTCTGTTAAAAAAGTTATAGTCCCAGTTTCTCACCACTGATTGCACTCTTGTCTGAGACAATCTAATTCATTATTTCAACTTCAATTTTTGCACTTGAATACATATAACTCTGCTTGGCAGCTGAGATCAGAGATGTGCAGACCTTGCATTGCAGGGAGGGTATTACCAAGCAGGTACCTCGAGGGACCAGAAAATATTGAAGATACATTCCTTTGTTGTTGTTGGGAGGTGAGAGATAGAAAATTATTCTGAGGGTCTACTCAGTTCAATACAAAGGAAAAACAGATCTCCCAAAATCTCTGAAAACAAAACATTTTTCCAATGTTCCAAAGCACCAAAACCAGGCTTTTCGGGTCAAATATGCTACTTACAAAAAAATAAACCCATTTCAACTCCAAACAAAGATGTGTGTGAGATGGGGCTAAAAAGATGGTAGCAGCAATCACAGCCCCAGCCTGACAGAGTTGAAGAAGCATTTGGAAAAAGCTCTCAGGGACAGGGTAGGATTGCTGGGGTGTCCTGAACAGGGCCAGGAGTTGGACTCTCATGATCCACGTGGCTCCCTTTCAGATCAGCACATTCTAAAATGTCAAGTTACTTCAGGGGGATGTAGATTTCCTTTAGAAAAAATAACCCATTTAGAACAAGCAGACAAGTAGAAAAAACAGAACACAAGGAGAAGATTATACTCTCCAGTGAAGTACCTCAGAATAGCAGTGCCAGACCTGACAGAGCAAAAGGACAGAATCCACACGCTGGACTTGTGTACAAACAGAGTGAACTACACAAAAACATTTATTATGCAATACCAAACTATGGGAAGAGAAAATAAGATACACCACCAATTTCTTGCCTGATACTGACAAAAAGCCAAGGGAAAGATCAAACTATTACCAGAGGATTCTATTCCTGACAAAAAAAAGCAAATTAATATTTCACAGTCTTTGATTGAAATACTATTTTCAGTCCTTCAATATATTTTCATGACTATCTTATATTTCTTACAATGAAAGACTCTGGCACATAAAAGTATAATATATTATTCCATTCCTGAATGTGGAAAATGACAGGACGTCTCTTGGCGTCATTTTATTTAACTAATTCTGAGTGGAGAATTCAGGGCACTTAATGATTTTCTTAGTGAATTAAAAATTTTAAAAGCTACAATTTCTCATATAATTTCCACTTGGTATATAGGATGCTCAGAACCAGGCAAAAGCACTCTGTAGATGGAGCTGCCTGATCCTGAGCACGTAAATGACTTCACATAGGTAAGTATGAAAAACAAACAAAACCAAGCTCAAACCCACTTTTAAGTTTGTCATGTGTGGGCTGTGAGGAAAGCAGGGGATCTCCAAGAAAACACCTCTCCCCTGATGGACACTCACTGGAATGATAAGCACAGGGATGAAGGAATGTCTACATTAACACAGTAGAGCATCAGTACTACAGGTTTATAGGGCAAGCAGCCTATGGAGCTGTTGATTTCCCAGGGCAATTATTCACACAGGCTTCTGTCTATTCTGAACTGGTTACCAGCTCCTCTGGAAAATGCTGATGGAGAAGTGCTGGGGTTAGCTGGACACCAGCTTTGCCCACAAACTCAGTCCAGGTCAACGTCTATTTAAGCATATCTGGCACACTAAACAACACAATCTGTTATTCAAAGTACCTGTACAGCAGAGGATTTGTTTTCTCGTGTTTGCTACTCATCACTCAGGAAAGAAACTTAAAGGTGTTGCCTAAGGATTTAATTCAGACAGAAATTGCTGCAACACAGCTCTGCCAGCACAGGAAGGAAGGAGGGCAGCTCCCCCAGAGGATCTAGACCTCTGTGTTAACATTATTCCTCATGTCCTTAAGGCATGATCACTTACCTAGACTTCCTCATCCAAATGAGGTGGCATTCTTTATGCTTTCTCCCTGAAAACCACTCTTCCCAGATTAAATAAATAGATACATTTACAGGGCTCAAATGTTGAGGCTTATGTTCCAAGTTCCTATCACCAAATTTGATAAACAGGCTGCCTTTGAAGACTAATTGTTTGGCACTAGGGAGGAGTTAGGGAAATTAATTGTTATAAACTATTATCTCTATACCCTAAATACCAGGAGGTCGAAGTCATTAACTTACCTAATTAAACAGAGATAAACAGTGCTTGTTAAAGACAAACACAAAGTAAGTTTGACTTTACAATAGGCCTATTCAACCCTTTATCAGGTCTAAACTCTGGGCACTCCAATTTCTCCTCAGTTGTTGTGGTCTTGTTTAGCACATCCTGTAATCCACCAACACCTCTGCCAGGAGACAAATGCCTCCAGAAACATTAAACTTCTTAAAATCATGCAAGAAAATAAAGGCAAAATACCTGCATCATCTTTTACAAGATTGGCTTCCTTCCTTCTGCCTTACAGCATCCATAAACCAAAAGCATTAAGTGTTCCTCAAACAAATTTCATAAGACTTAAATTTTTTTACAGTATGTTGAGTCAAATTTGCATCTGAATCTGAAGTAATTTAACTATTAGGAATCTTGGGTTTGTCTTACAGTAAGTTAGGTGCTAATATTCAAGGAAACAAAATATTCAGTTAGGTGTTAATATTCAAGAAAACAAAAAACCATGGAGCTGCTAAGGGAAGCAAGAAACAATGAATCTAAAAGGGAGAAAGAAAAAATAAACTTCTCCACAATCGTTTAAAGCAACTTCAAGATAAAGTGATGACAATGTTTATAATAATTGTTCATTACAAATGTGGGATTTTTCATCTTTCAATAAATTCAAAGTGTTTCTATTTATAACTGAAGTTAAATATCAATGGTGTTTGAATTAGCACGATTTGCATAATTTGGAATGGCTTCAGATTGAATGAATATGATGATTTCCATTTTCACTGCTTTCAGCATTTTGAAATGCAATCACATTTTCCAGTTTTCACTGTGTTTTTATCCTCCACATCTGACAGAAGTGCTTCATTGTTCTTAAGTGCTATGTTTTTATATGCACAAATGAAAAAATACCAGCTTTTAGTCATGGAAAGGTAGACGAAAAGAGCCATGAAACCACTTTTTCACCTAAAATCAGGGATTTGCAACAGCATTGAGCACGGGGTATCCCAGATGTTTAAAAGCAACAATCTGACTGCTGGTTCACTGCCTTAGTATCTGAAACCTCAATGTGATCTGATGTTCTAGGAGCAAAATCACAAAATTTTAATTTCTCAGTATTTACTGATGAATCAAAAAAAGATCCAACCTGTCAACCATATCCAGCATCAGCCATTGAAATCTATCAAATCCATCATTCAGCGATGAAAGCTAAGCTACAGTTATATTTGATATACTTCCATCTTACAAATGACAAAATTCAATGCCATGAATATTCATGGCCATGAATATGGATTATAATATCTCATCTTTTCTCTCCACGTACAAATGTCCTGTGTCCAACACTGACTTTGTCTCAATCAGGAATTCTGAGAGGGCACCAATTCACCAATACAGTGACAGCATGGATATACAAAAAACAAAAACAAAAAACCCCCCACCAGACAGTATTTTACTGCAAAATTAATTTTCCCAGACTGTATTCCTTATTACAATGCCTTCACTCATTGGCTTTTCTCAACCACCATTTCTATCTGTGAATCTACAAATATACAGATATTTGTATGTTTCTTGAAACATGAAGGTTTTTTCACACACTCATTTGTAACAAAATCACAAAATTCTCCTTCCTCATTCTCAAAAACCAAAAAAAACCTCTATTTTCCTGCTGCCAGCCACATGCATCATGCTCAGCAGAAAGAAGGTCCACAGCATTTGGGGGTTTGCATCCAGCTAAGCAGAGCCTGTTCCATAGAGCAGCCAGGATGTGGGGAGGGATTTATCATGGCAGTGTGAGCCACCCTAACATGACTAATGTTCAGAGAGCATCTACAATTGTCCTGGTACTGCTCAATATTTTCTATTGTGTGCACTTCATAGTGGATCATTTACCAATGATCCAAGTGATCCAGGTGTCAGTGGATAGTGGGATCATTTACCAGCCTCTGAGGCAGGTTCTCCCAAACTGCATCCCACCAAAACCATGACACCTAGCACTGCACTTTCCCCTTGCAACCAGAACAAAGACTGAGGCAGAATGAGGGCAAAATTCCCACAAGGAAGCCAACCTGTCCAGATTGGGAAGCAAAATCACACAGGAAAAAAAAATTCTTTAAAACTCCCCTAACAAACACAAAAAATCCACTTGACTTTTCCTGCCGAACAATAATGTTAACTCATTTAATAAGGCTCTGACATTTGCTTTCAGAACCACCTGGGACCTGAAAATAAAGCTTAGTGTGCAGCCTGCAGTCACACCTATTATTACAAAATCCAGAGCCCACTCCTGTATGCCACAGAGGAGTTTTTTATACTCAGAGTTTCTCACTGATCCACTTTCTCCAACATCTGTGACATCCCGGCAAAATCCCTCCTCAGCTGCAGAATGTGATTGTAGATATGTCTTCAGACAAGACAAGATTATATCCCACAGAAAACAGGACCAGGCAAATGCTTCTCAGCCCCATAACAGCATCAAGAAATTGGACAAAAGTAGAATTAGGGGCCCGTGACCTTCACTGATTAGAAACAGAAATAGTTGGGGTGCAAACATTCAGAGTAAGTTGCTTTCTTGGACTGAAACCAACTTGTTCAACAGGATCATTTTGATCACGAGGTGACACAAAGGGTAGGATTTTATGTTGATAAACATAAATGTTGTGCTTTATGTCAGGCTTCTTCCTGACCATAACCACTGGAATTTGGACAGGAAGTTCTAGCTCTGCCTACTGAACAGAAATTGAAACATAAGCTTGTAGTTTCAATGTAAGAATTAGATNCTATTTTCCTGCTGCCAGCCACATACATCATGCTCAGCAGAAAGAAGATCCTTTTGGGGGTTTGCATCCAGCTAAGCAGAGCCTGTTCCACAGAGCAGCCAGGATGTGGGGAGGGATTGGATTTATCATGGCAGTGTGAGCCACCCTAACATGACTAATGTTCAGAGAGCATCTACAATTGTCCTGGTACTGCTCAATATTTTCTATTGTGTGCACTTCATAGTGGATCATTTACCAATGATCCAAGTGATCCAGGTGTCAGTGGATAGTTGGATCATTTACCAGCCTCTGCAGAGCAGCCTCTGAGGCGGGTTCTCCCAAACTGCACCCACCAAAACCATGACACCTAGCACTGCACTTTCCCCTTGCAACCAGAACAAAGACTGAGGCAGAATGAGGGCAAAATTCCCACAAGGAAGCCAACCTGTCCAGATTGGGAAGCAAAATCACACAGGGAAAAAAAAAAAAATTCTTTAAAACTCCCCTAACAAACACAAAAAATCCACTTGACTTTTCCTGCCGAACAATAATGTTAACTCATTTAATAAGGCTCTGACATTTGCTTTCAGAACCACCTGGGACCTGAAAATAAAGCTTAGTGTGCAGCCTGCAGTCACACCTATTATTACAAAATCCAGAGCCCACTCCTGTATGCCACAGAGGGTTTTTTTATACTCAGAGTTTCTCAGTGATCCACTTTTCCAACATCTGTGACACCTGGCAAAATCCCTCCTCAGCTGCAGAATGTGATTGTAGATATGTCTTCAGACAAGACAAGATTATATCCCACAGAAAACAGGACCAGGCAAATGCTTCTCAGCCCCATAACAGCATCAAGAAATTGGACAAAAGTAGAATTAGGGGCCCGTGACCTTCACTGATTAGAAACAGAAATAGTTGGGGTGCAGACATTCAGAGTAAGTTGCTTTCTTGGACTGAAACCAACTTGTTCAACAGGATCATTTTGATCACGAGGTGACACAAAGGGTAGGATTTTATGTTGATAAACATAAATGTTGTGCTTTATGTCAGGCTTCTTCCTGACCATAACCACTGGAATTTGGACAGGAAGTTCTAGCTCTGCCTACTGAACAGAAATTGAAACATAAGCTTGTAGTTTCAATGTAAGAATTAGATTATCATAGAATGATGGAATGGTTTGGGTTGGAAGCGATCTTAAAGATCATCCAGTTCCAACTCCTCTGCCAACAGAGGGCCAGCTTTTAGTAAACCAGGTTGCTAAGAGCTCCATCTAGCCCAGATTCACCTTAAGATTGATCTTATCTCAGTATGACATGAATAAAGAACCAGAGTTCAGAACCATTTGCTTGTCAAAACTTGTGAACAACGATTTTAAAAATCACATTTATCCCTTATTCATCTCCTTTGCATATTGTTTCTCAAATTTTTCTCAGCTATGCTTTCAGTTTAGAATAAATCCTGCTAATTATTTTTCTAGCCTAACAAACACTGTGCCTCTACTAGTCTCTTTCCCCCATGTCACTAACTTTGTTTTTGTCATACAATTACAGGAATAAAGGTTGATTGCTGGATTTTTATTCTCCAGATGTATTAGACCATTAACTGCCTGGTGAACTAAAAGCCAGTGTAGTGTTTGGAGTTTCTGAATCACTTTAAGGTTATGATTAGAAGGACACGTGAAAAAGTCACTGATCACCATCAGATAGTGTCATTAGCATTCTCAGCTGGCTGCCACAAATTAAAAATGCAGGAACTTTAAAAGACCTCATATAAAGAGTGAAAGACAACAACAGGCTAAGTCTCCTCTGAATTTCCATCAGCAATTTCCATCTGACCTGCTGCCAGCCAAATCTGCTCTGAAACCTGGAGCAGTGGAGCTTGCTTCCAGTGCTTCAGTATCTGCACTCACCACCTCTGCTCCAAGAATCTGCAGCTGAAAGCAGCACAAAACTGCTGCACTGCTACTGCTCTGGGGACCTGACCTGGGATTTCAACACTTAAACACCTCAACCTTTAAAGCTCTGTGCAGATACACCAGCTCCAGGTACCTTCCATCACTTTTTTCAGCACACACTCCCATAAAGCTGGAACTATTCCTCACAGTAAAGTCCTTACTCACACTTTGTAATATGCTTGGAGTAAGCAGAGATTGAATCTACTTGGACAATTTCTGGTGCTTTTAAATAGCTATAAAAATACACAAAGCCCTATGACAAATGAATATCCTGTGGTTACCAAATCCAGCACACAGCTACTGACATTTTAGGACAAGTGTTGCCCTCAGTTAAACCTATTCCCTTGCTATTTCTGACTACTCACACATCAGAGCCATCTGTCATGATTAAGTGAGATTTGGTGAGAAGCCTTGCACGTGAACTTTTTTCTTCTTTCCCATCACTTCCTTTAGGTGTTTGCTGGCTCTTTCAGCCCCGACCAAAAATCTTTACAAAACTGTCAGAAGTCAAGGGCAGCAAACACTGTCTACTCAGTTCAGAGACTGTTTTTTTGGGGTTTTTCCTGAAGGCAAACCAGAATTTCTTAAATTATGTGCTGTACCCTGAAACCATTAACATATACACCCATGGTTGTCTTGATTAAATTTTAGTGTTCAGACAACTCTTTCATACAATATGCACTACTTATTTAATGAGTAGCATAGTATTCCATGAAAAGTGTCTTTTGTGTAGCACCTAAATGTGCTAGAAAGGTTAATATGGTGCTTTATAACACACAGGCTGACGACAGGAAGTACAAATGCTACTCTGAAAAGCAGAAATGTCAACACATCTCTAAAGACATTAAATGACAGAAAATTAAATGTTACCAACTGCTGAGTCTGAAGAAAGGCTTCTCGAAGTCAAGGGACGGAATAAAAATTTTAAGAAAGGGCAAAAAATCATATTTTAAAAGCATAATAATCTACTTAATGGAACTTACAGAAGACTTCTAAAGCTGCTGTTCATTTCCCTTACACTGCAATAAGTTCAAAAGCTCCCAAAACAGAGTGTCCACAAACGCAGACTGTTAACTTTTTGAGGCAGTTAGCATCTGAGCTTCCATATCTTTTGGCAAATCACAAAACTTTCAGAAGAACCTTTATTTCTTTAGAAGGGGATCCTGACTTTACATTTAATTTCAGGAATAGGGATGCACACGTGTATATAAGCAGACACACACACACATTAATGCCTGTGTTGTTGCACTACACACTGATGCAGATGTGTTTATAGAGAAGAAACATCAACATCACAGTGTGGGAGTGAACATCTGTAGACACACAGGTTTGCAAATACAGACCAGCAGATATTTGAAAAGTAACACCCATTAAATTGGCCTAATGCAACCTCAAAGTTTCAGGAGGATGACAGGGTTTTCTGGGAAATGGAAAGGGAGGAGGCAAAAGCCTTGCAGTTTCCTTCATGTACTAGAATGCGGGAATGACAAATACTTAAAACAAACAAACAAAATCTTTCAAAATCTAAAGATGACATAAAAGAAAGCTGGAGGGGGATTTTTTACAAGGTGACAGGAGAAGAGGGAATGGCTTCAAACTGAAAGATAGTAGGTTTAGATTGGATGTGAAGAAGAAATTCTCCCCTGTGAGGGTTCTGAGGCCCTGGCACAGGGTGCCCAGAGAAGCTGTGGCTGCCCCATCTCTGGAAGTGTCCAAGGCCACACTGGACAGGGCTTGGAGCAACCTGGGATAGTGGAAGGTGTCCCTGCCCACAGCAGGGGGTGGAACAAGGTTATCTTTGAGGTCCCTTCCAATCCTAACCCTCCCACAATTCTATGAACCTCTAAATTAGCCCAAGCCAGAGCATGAGTTAAATACAAAATTGGGAGACTTGTTAACCTCCTAGATTCCCCCAGTCCAGGTTTCAAATCTAATCCATTAGGAAGGTTTTGCAAAACTTTGAAGTCCCTAGGAAAACCCAGTGTGTGTGTACTTTATCAGCTTCAGGAACTTGCAGCTGCAATAACACAGCCAACCTCACCACGCTATGATTCCTGAATTACCAGCACTAAATCCCAAGCTCCTCAGGTTTTTTCACTTGATGTTTTTAATCTAACATGTCCAAGGGCTAACATCTGTAGACAACAGCATAGCCCAAGGTATAAGCCTGCAAGGAAATGCAGAACACCAGCTGATACTCCCAAATATTTCAGACGTGATCCCACTGGGAGCAGAAGCTCAGCAATCAGTGAAAGCTGCAGAGCACATTTATTACAGCTCAGCTCTGAAACTTAAAGATGCCAAATTTGCCCTGAGAAAAAGTCAGGAAGGGGAGCTTGTATGGGCACCTGAGAGGCAGGAATGGAGTGACCAGCAGACTGGATTTACAGAGGGAATTTTAACACTGCGGAGTCTTGAAGCCCTGGGCTACTTTTTGATGCCAACTTTGAATCACACTTGGCCAAGAAAAGTTATCCCCTGGTTAATTTTATTCATAATACTGACTTTTTTTTCCTTCAAATTGCATGCACCTCTGCAGTCAGCAGCACTGACCAGGACAGCCTTGTGATTTTTTTTTTGCTTGTTGTTGAGAAAATGTGATATGGGCATAAACAGGAAAAGAAGAGCACAGCCCTGATTCTGTCAAGGCAGGTTCATATG
>VXBB01013885.1:349010-371809 GCA_013399915.1 Illadopsis cleaveri | reverse complement strand
TTTTTTGCTTCCATCACAAATGTCTGGTTCAGACCCCGTGAGAGGGATGCTGGCAAGATTTCAGTCTAATTGTTATTTTCATGGACAACATTCACATCTACTTAATAGTTTTAAATTAGATTTTTCATGACAACAGGTTATACATTCCATAAAAGCAACTTCTAAGTGTTCAACTCACACAACCCATGAGAGAACTGTAAAGGATTACAAAGGAAGAGCAGCAGCCATGCAATACTGGCAGTTAAGGCCCTTCCCATAACATGAAGCCAGGAGGGATTGTAGGTACACAGCCACCTTTCTAGGGAGAACACAATGAAAACTTCAAAATACCCTAATTAATCAGAGGTACTGTCCACAGACATAAATATGCTTTGCTAAGATTAATGGTTTATTTTCCTGTTTAGATGCAGACAATTACGAGCTTTAACAAACATTTGCCATTCAAAACAGTCAATTTAGGGAAAAGAAACCAGAAAGATATTACTAATGACACAGAAAGTTTCAAGAAAAATATTTCTAAAAAAGCAGACATAGGAGAAATTAATTGTCTCTAGAAAAAAAAGCAAATATTTAAAACAAACAACCCCAAAACAAACCAACATCAGAAATGTGAGGCGTATACAGAGGACAGTCCTCAGGTCACAGATACACTTCCCAGAAGGCTCAGTGGATAAATGCATTTAGTTTACTAAAAATGTCCATTATGAATGCACTAGAAAATTCAAGTTTCTGTCATTGCTCAGGATTAACAACCTGCTGCTATTACACTGGCATCACACGAAGTCTGGCTGAGTGATGTGGACAGATTCCTCCTAAAATCTCTGTTCACAGGTACATAGGTGTTACAAATCACACTTGTAGATTCTACAGTAACCACCACCATTTTCCATAAATGAGACCTACTCCTTCACAGTCTTTTAGTCCAGAGAAATTTCAATAGGCCACAGGAACTGACCCAAGAAATTGTATCCTGGGCTGCATCAAGAGTGACTAGGAGGTTGAGGGAGCTGATTCTGCCCCTCTGCTCTGCTCAGACCCCTACCTGCACTGCTGCATCCAGCTCTGGGACCCCAGCATAGCAAGGACCTGGACCTGTTGGAGCCAGTCCAGAGGACACCACAAAGGTGTTTAGGGGGATGGAGCACCTCTGCTGTATGAAAAGACTGAGGAAGTCAGAGCTGTTCATCCTGGAGAAATGAAGGCTCCAGGGTGACCATGTACTGCAGCCTCCCAGTGCCTAAAGGGGCTACAAGAGAGCTGGAGAGGGACCTTTAGCATGGGCATGTAGTGGCAGGACAAGGGGGAATGGCTTGTCACTGACAGAGTGTTGGTCTTCATCAGGTATTAGGAAGGAACTCTCCCCTGTGAGAGTGCTGAGGCCCTGGCACAGGTTGCCCAGAGAAGCTGTGGCTGCCCCATCCCTGGAAGTGTCCAAATTCAGGTTGGATGGGGCTTGGAGCACCCTGGGACAGTGGAAGGTGTCCCTGCCCACAGCAGAGGAATTGGAACAAGGTAACTTCTAAAAGTCCCTTCCAACCCAGACCACTGGTGATTCTATGACATGCTTTTGGAAGACATCACAGCTTCAGTGTCTGCATTTGTGGAACAACAGAACCTTCGTGACCTCCAGCACATTAAACCACTATGGTATTTATTTAGATGTCAAAGTTACTCATATTGCCTATAAGTTGTGGGGAAATTAACCCACAAATTCATCCTTAGCACAGACTCCAATAACCTCAAAGCAACCAGCATAATCCAAATAACTACCCCATGTTCTTCAAGTATTTTGATACTGCTTTATAGTCTTCAGCACCTGCACAATCTTCCTCATTTACTGGGCACATTCCTGTTGAATTCTGACTCATTCTGCAAGGATTACACTGCAGCTCCAGCCCCAGGCAGATTCCTGTTTATCACATTAACACCAGGCTGGGAAATTCCATCACTACCACAACAGCTCCTCAGGACAGGGCTATGGTTATCCTCCATCCTCCAACAGGGGTGCAACAGCTGGGGAAGGCACAGGCTGAATGTATTAAAGCCCAAATCAACATCTGTTTCCCAAGACCCCTGTAAGCTCTCCAATTCCTCCAGAGGCCAGAGATCTTCTACATCTATTCACTAAAGCAGTGTAAAAGCAACTGCAACCAACTTGTTACTATTCTGATTAACAGGAAATAAAAGCTATGCTCTCCTTCCTGCCAAAAATCTCCTGTAATGAAACAACCAACTCTGCCCAACAGATTAATCTTTCATTGGTTTTGGGTTTCTTTTTTAGCTCTGTGCCACACCAGCTGGTTTGCTTAAAGCAATGAGCTGTTGAATTAGATAACATGTTTTTAATAAGTCAGGCTAGTAGAGCAGTTTTGAATGGCTTCACAATGTCTAAATTGTCTGTAGAGTAGTATTAATGCTAAGTGGCAAAAACATGCATTTATGATTCTGTTGAGTCCACAAGTGACAAATACACATTTTCTCAGCACAGCTATCAGCTTCTAATCGTGTTTTAATTAGTCCTAAATAAAATTGCATATTTGGACAGCATTAGGGATTATTTTAGGCAAATTATAGGTTAACAGGAATAAAACCACTACCTGAAATCAGAGCTAAACTGAATGCACAAACAGATATGTAAAGCCTGGCTAGTGGTGAAAAAGAATATTTTGTTACAGATGAGAAAATCTCCTAAACTTTCTACTCAGACTTTTACTGATCACAAGACAAAAATCCATGAAGTTTTAACCCTGCAACCAGAGATGCAGCATCTGACACAGGCACTCTCCAAAAACAGCAGCATATCAAAATTATTTTTTAAATAGTCAAGAAAAGCATTTTTTACATTTTCTGTATGATTTTTTTCATAAAGTTTTCATCATTTTTCAGGCAGGAGGCCAGTTACAGGGTTTTTTTCAGCCTTTTTCATGGGTTTACATGAAGAAGCATTTCCAGAGAACACAAGGCTACTTTTAAAGTTGGAAGTGCTTTGTTGTACCATGTGATGTATTAGAAAAAAAAAAAAAAAATACCTAAAAGCCATTAAAAGAATCAATGAAAATGCAATAAAGAAAAATGTTTCGTTTTCAGAAGCCAAGAAAATCTGCATGACTTGGAAATCAATGAAGTATTTATCCACAAAAGTGAGATTTCTTTTATAGAGCAGCACTGAAAAAATACACATAAAGCATAACTGTCAAAACACACCAAAACATACCAAAACACAGCCAACTAAATGTTTAGATTAATCGATTATGTCTACAAAATATTTTATAGCTCGATACACTTTAACAAAAACCACCCTGCTTTCAACAACTGGGCAGGTTAATGGCTTGCTAACCTGTACAAACAATGTCACTCAAATAATTTAATAGAAAAGGCAAATGTCACCGAGCCATGCTAAGTATGCATTTAGATTACCTGTTGGCCCACTACATCTAACCATGCCAGGAACAATCTCCCCAAATTTCATCTTCTTTGCATCTCTCTTTGTTCCCTTACCTTTGCCAAACTGTGCAATTCCTAAAGAATCTTTGCTTAGAAGCTGAGCAAGGATGAGAGAACTCCAAGATCTCTGCCAGCTGTGTCACTCCCCAGAGGTACAGTGTGATGCATCCTTATTTCCTAAACCTTTACTCATACTCTGTTGGACTAAAGGGCTGTTCTTGCTTTCTGTTGGCTGCAGTGAGCAGAGCACTGGGTATGCTCTACCATAAAGCCTAGACAGGCAATTGGAAAATCCTTACAACTTCCCAAAGGGAAAATCTGGTGGTCACCACGATGTCCTCACACCCAAGGTGTGCCAGCCCCCTGGGCTGCATGACAGCCAGCAGGCCAAGGCAGGACAGCAGCAAGTCCTCAGCCATCCTGTGATTCACTTCCAGGACTGATCAGCTTCCAAAAGAAACCATTTGTGGGCTTTTAAAAACAAACAAACAAACCAACCAGTGCCATAGCTGGAAATTCCAGAATGAATCCATCTATTTTTAACTAACAGTTAAGTACTAGCAATCAAAATGTCGTCCATCAGCTTCTCTGAGGGGAAAATTCAGTTGTGATTTACAATCTGTGATGTGTGGATGTTAAGTGAGTGCAACAGACTGTGACAGGCTATGGAAACAGAGAAGACAAAAAAGTATACAGGAAAGGTGAGAGAAAAAAACCTTTTTCTGTATTGATCTCTTTGGTTAGAAGGCAAACCTTGGTCTTTGATGGAAGAATTGAAACTGAATGAGTTCGCTGGGCTTGCAATGAAGTTCCTCAAGAAAATTTATTTCATAATGTATAAAAAATATCCTAAGGTATACAATCCATCTGGAGCAAATTACATATGCACCAACACAATTTCTAGGCCTTAGAAAAGCCAAGGTACTATGACCTACTGCATTCAGGAAATACTCTTCCTTCTATTGTGTCTAAGAATTACAGTATTTCTAAATTTGATGATCAAGTTTAGACCATAATACAACTGCCAATAGCTTAAAATAACTCTAACTTAAATACTGAATGTGTATTAAAAGTACCAAATATAATAATCAAAGTAGAAATCACAAATTTTCTTTAAAGTACGTTTCATATCAAGTAAAGAAGTTAACAAGCTCAGCTCAGACATTTATTTATTTCCCTCAGGCTGCTAAATCATAAGACGAGCTCCCAAGGGAGCTTGGAATTCAAGAAAGGGGAGATGAAGGAATAAACCCATGGCTGAGAGAACAATAATGGAAAGAGAAAAATAACTTATATTTCCTGTACCTAATGAAAACTCAAATAGAGAATAAATATAACTTCACAGCAACACAGACCTATTGATCAAACCAAAATATCATGGAGTTGGGCTAAAGGAATGTCTTAGAAATATGTTAGAACAGCACAGAAGCTCATAACACTTCCAAGGAAAAGACAAATAAATCCTTTTTTAAGAAAAGACAGTCTTGGGGAAATAATGAGTCAGTAAATCACAATCCTTGGATTTGGCTCACAAATGGCTCGGTTCCTCAGGTACCTGAAATTCAAATACCATTAGGAAATATTTGTCCTGTGTGATCCTTCCCCCTTGTCAGAAAAGATTTACTACACCTGACTTTGAAGACGATCAGAATTTAATACCGTTATGAGTAAATTTATCAAATTTCATAAACTGATCCTCCATAACTAAAAGATCACTAAGAGTTTAAATCACCACCTTTAGCCATTACAGCTCACCTAAACCTCAATTCCTGTTTTGCTCTAAGCTGTAAAAACAGTCAGGTGTAAACCAGATGCACTTGGATTTCAGACTTGTCACAAAAATGGAACCAAAATCCACAGAACTAAAAATTCTATGAGCAATGGAGGGGGAAATTTGAAATACACTGCTGACAACAGCTCACATCAATAAATGAACTCCCAAAGCAGTGTTGTTAAGTATGTTAGAATCAGAACTCTCATAGACCTTTTCAAGTCTGGCTCCTAAATCACCCTTGTGAATTGCCATGGATACCAGCTCCAGAAATGCTGCCTAGATGAAGAGAAGGAATTCTCAAGGAATGAAACGATCTTTAGTCTGTTATCAAATTCTGCCTAATCTTTAGAAATGCAGATGTGCCGACAAAGCGACACCACAGCCATTTTTGTTCTGGCTTATCACTTACTTTTAAAGCACACTGTCTAGCAGTTTCACATCATAAATAATTCAAGGAATGCCAAGTTTCAAACCCCTTGTGTTCTGAGTTCAAAATAGAGGAGTTAAAAAGAAAAGCTTGCTTTTTAATATTGCCAAGTCCTTACAAACAAACGCACCACCCCCATATTCTCACAGTTTTCTCCCAGAAAAACTCAACATGCAGCATCCTTAGGTGTGCTGTGTAAATGCAGACAGTATTACAGAAGCACTAAGATCCAAATAGTTTTAATTGCACTTTCAGCTACCAAGTACTTTACAATTAATTTTATTTCTAATTTAGTAATTTTCCACTGGTATTTTAGTGCTAAGGAGTGATATAAATCTATTAATACAAACATCTATGTTAACATTCTACTGAAATTTGTTCCACAGTAGAAACTACAGCAGAAAACACTCAGGCTTACAAACACCTAAAAGCTAGCACAAGTGCAGCAATAATACTTGGGATTTTGGTTCTGAAGGATGCAGATGAGCAAGAAACACTTTGGTGAGTAACTCTGTTTGGGCAAAAGAAGAACCCCAATGCTGGCTTTTCTCTGCCCTCAAATTTCACTTCAAGCTGAAAAGAGAGCTGAAAAATAGAAGAAATAGTTCAATTATGCTGTCTGCAATTAAGAAGGCAATAACAAAAGTCCCCTTATTTTGCAGGACTTGGATGATATATTTATCACCACACATAGTTTGTATTTCTACTCGCATTCAGTGCGCTACTCAAAACATGCAATTATGTGCCAGAGCTGTAATTTGCAGATGTCCCTACTTCACTGAGCACAAAGGAATTAACTGCCCTTTTTCTAAAGAGGATAAAAACTTTGGATATAGGTCTTCCCGCAACTCTAAGAACGTTAATAATGTTACCAATAAAATACGATATTACACAAAATTATACCAGTGGTAAATTTTTCATTTCGCACTAATTCATCAGAAGACTGCCAGTGCAATTCAGGAATTTTATGTATTCAGCCACAGCCAACATCTTTCCAAAATAAAGTAAAACTACCAAAAACATTCAGAGTACAGAACTGTGGTACACAGAAGCATGGTATACTCTAACTCCTCCTACAATGTATACACACCCTCCAGGAGCTGAATTTACGGAGTGCCTGACTATGCAAAATCTGAAGGGCAGATTCTGACATCTGAGGCTTGACTTGAGGCATGCCAGAATTCGGGATTTGCACAGTTTACAAAGGATAAAAAAAAAATTAAAAATATTTTTTAAATTTTAAAATTAAAATTTAAAAATTAAAATTGCCTCCTGTGGCACCTCACACCTCAGCCACACAAGCTCAGTGCTGAGTGGGCTAAAGCTACTTCACTTGAGGACATGATGTACACTGACTCTTGGAGGAGCCATCTCTCCACCAAGCCTCCTTTCCTTTCTGGTTACTCCAGGCACTCAGCAATTGGCTCACTCTGGGGTTTGCAAGGTCAAGTGCATGGTTAGCAGCCTCTCCTTGGCTGCACTGGATCACTTGGAATGGTTCCCTGAGAAACAACAGACTCAAGGGCTCGCAGCATTTCTGGAGTTTCTTGAGTCCTTCAGCGTTCATCTGCTTCCTGCCATGGTAGGTTCTGCAGTCTTTGTGTAAAATCCCCTTTTCTGCCCTGCTACACAGTTCTCCTTAATTTCACTTGCATCTGCCTCTCCACCCAGGCAAATCACATGACAGCCCTAAACTGGGGTTTTCTGATTTCACCTCTATTTCTGAATCACAAAGGACAAGGCAATTTTACCTTTCTCAGTAGTCAGGTTCCTAATTCTTCATCTTAATTAGTCCATCATATACCAAGTGCTCAACTATTTAATAAAATAACTGCTTAGTGTGGGGGAGTTTTATTAACTTATAGCTAGCTACTAAAAACTACACACAGGCTGGGAGACAATTAATACATATATCTACATATACAAGGAAGGCCAACGTGACAGAGACACATAATGACTGGTACCAATGCCTAAATCTGGGCCTTTGATGTGTCTCAGGTTACAAATATGTTGATTATTTGGCTCTTGAGGGCGAATTTGGCAGTAACTAGGGGGGTTTTTTCTACAATGTGTCATTCAGCTTTGGCTTCTATTGCTGTTCTGAGAAACTAGTGCTGACTCTGCAGAGAGAACGAGATCAAATGGGAAGCACAACCAACAAGTGTTAAAGCAAGTGTTAAAAACCACTACCCAGTTTCCATCAATAATGCCTCCCAGGTGCCTCAGGTTTGCTCTCCAGGCACAACCATTCGACCATTATTTAGTCCTGGTAGCATTGCACAGCTTCTTTTCTCTATTGTCCCAAAACTCTTTAAGAAGTAACAAATTTGCCTCCCCTCTGCCCTTCTCACCAAGCAGACTGGTGCCAGGAGGCATTTTGGTACACAGTCACGTCTCAGGTGTCACAAACCCCAGCTGTCCCTGCTCACAGGATGCAGCAGGATGTGAGAGGCTTTGAATCATCTTTGTTCTTTCTCCTGGAGGGGGCCTGACCCCAAAGCTCCAGGTGCCTGTGCTTCATAAGGAATCAGTCAAGCACTCCTCTGGCTCACTGAGATCCTGCTCTGAGAACCTCACTCTGCCTGCCTGTGACATTGGAGATGTCAGGTGACACCCCCTGAGGTGACAAACAGAGGAGACTGCAGCACAAAATCAGTGTCTGTGGTGCTGTTCCTGCTGCTGACCACCTTCACCTTCATCCTGGGATTTAATCTTGGTGTCTGCATTCTCCTCTGCAGGAGGCAAACCACTGCCACAGCTCCCTGCCACACTTTGGAAACTGATGCTTTGTGCATCACAGCACTGCAGCACCAGGCCATGGGAAAACCTGCCCAATTCCAGGCCTTTTAGACAAAATTACTCCTAATTCCAAAACAGAAGTAAACACTTTTTTATGAACAGAAGCACCAAGATCTTCTGCCTAGGTTCTCAGCCTGCTAACACAGTTCCTCTCAGGAGGAATCATTATTCATCTCAGCAGAGCACATATTGACCTAAACAGCTCTGACAATGATTGTACCACTTCATACTGTGTAAGGAAATGCTTCCAAATACACATTTGTGGTGGCAGGAAGGTTGTTAAATGGCCTTTTTCCTTTTTACCATTTTCCTGGAGTGAGCTGAGACTGCAGATGTGGCATTGTAAAGAGGGGTGGGGGGAAAACAACCCTGCTATTATGCAACATTTATTAGTTTGGAATGTTACACTTTCATCCTCAGTTCTTTAAAGCTTTAGGTTTTACTTGGGGATCAGGTTATAAATGCTGTCACTGACACTGAGCTACTGAAAAACACTGGAGATTAACCTTGCTTTATTCCAGTGACTTGCAAGTTTCCAAATAGCTTGTTTCCCAGTAGCTGTGGACAGCAGCATAAACACAAGTCAGAAGAAGGATTTTTGAAAGGAGAAAACTCTTTAGCAAGAAATAAGAGCTGAACACCCTAGGAAGAAAATAAATATTACAGTAGAGAACTCCAGTTAGAAATCTCCATTTCAACACAGCAGAACACTTTCTTTTGGATAAATTGTTATAAATTGTTTCCCAAAGAATGAGTCTGGAGCAAGAAGCATCCTGTCATTCCTGATCTATAGGCTCTGTATATGTGAGTCCAGCTGAATACCAGGTAAGCCAACTGAAAACCAACAAACAACTAACAGGATAAAAGGTGGTTGCAAACTATTATTTAGTTTCTGTTGTAAACTACTATTTAATTTCCCCAAAGTTTTCCATTTTTTTTTCCCCAAACACATTTTTTTCCTGTTAATACTTTGGACAGAGGAAATTTTCATATGGAGAACCACAGCATAAAAGGTTCTGAGAGCTGTGTAAAACTGTCTTTGCAAATGAAGTGAAAGGCAAGTAAGGAAAGTACTTTGTCCACTTCAAAACAGAAATGCATTAGATTTCTTTCAGTGGATAACTTATTAATTATTTTGCAGTTTAGGATGGCAATTCAACCTTTACAAGTACCTTGGTGTTAAGATGAGCTCTGTGCCATCACATGAGATTTTAAAAAAAATGGAAGCTGCAGAAAAAACCCAAACCAAAAGACATCCAAAAAAAGTACATTCATGTGCATCTCTCACATGCTCATTGGTATCAGCAGCTAATTCTCTGAAAATGACTTGTACAGGGTATACATAAAGGTGGCAAGATGGAGGGGAAAAACTCTTCTTTGTGAAAGAACACTAAAGAGAATAAAAAAATGGCCAGAATTTGATCAGCATCTTGGCCCTTAATTCCAATAAAGCAGCATACTGCTGAGGAACTGACTGAAGAATGACTGATTGCCATCCTGCCTCACTGCTGTATCTGAGCCAGGGCAGGGAAGGAATGGTTCTGCACGAGCACCCTCCAGCAGAACACTCACACTCTGAGAGCTCTGAGGTCACTGCAGGGATGACTGGCCTGGAAGGTGCTGGCAGTAGTCAGGGTTTATTTGTCTTCAGAGTTCAGAGCCACGATCCCACCCAGCAGCTGTGACTACCTGTGTGTACCAGGATGCTGATGAAAACAGCCCAGGTTTGTGAGAGAATCTCATCTGTGATGAGTGTGGATCTTCCTGAGTGGGAAGAAAGAGGCTTTGGTACTTCTGGATGATAGGAAAGGCTGTGCTGCTAATCTGATTCTGCTAACCTCCACTTTCTGGATGCCTGGGCACAGTTAATGCTCTTGGCACAAAAATGTGGAAGAAAGAAATTCACCTTAATTTGAGCACATTCTTTTAATGTTCCAAGGTAACAGACTTTATGACTAGGCCTTGTTTTTATGTCAAGCTACTGCTGTAAAATTTGCCTAGTCCCCATAATCAAGTTTCATTCACCTTCCTTTTTTCACAAACAAAGCACTGAGATGTGGGAGACACATCCTAGCAGACAGATCTTCAATTACTACTGCGGCAGCAGAGTGCAGCAACTAAGGGTTTCCAGCCCTTAGTCAGCACCGAGCTACTCTGCAACCCAGAGATAATACTGACAGTGCTCTGAGAATATCTGAAGGCAATGCAGCATCTCTCCTTACAAAATTTATATTCATTGGTTTTAGAGTGCTCTTAATTGGTCATAACAGAGGTGGTTGTTGGGTGGATTCCTCACCGAACCGTGCGTAGTTAAATACATCTCTGGGAAATTCAGTGGAACTGACATTTGGTGCCAGCAATGCAGACAGAAGTCAGAAGCTGTGAATTCCTTAAATTTACTGCAGGATATAAAGGGGAGCTCAGGTAGCACTGATAAATCTTGAGGGCTGTCACAAAACCCCAGTCAGATGTCATGAGCTATAACCCTTACAGAGAGGGCAACTCCAAATAATTCTTTCTGGTGTTAGTTGCACTGTCAGGAGTTATTTCTGCTGCAGAGTTTCACCTCCCTGCAGGCACAGGGAGCTGCTCAGGTAGCAGCTGGCTTGCACCTGGGACAGAGCTTTCCAGGTAACCCTGTGCAAGGCCAACGTGCTGGTCCTCAGGATGTCGCACATCTCAAAACAGCAAAAAGAAAAAAATGTTTCTCAAACAGCAATGAAGCACTGACTTGGTATCTGTAAAGTCCTGCTATGACTATCTGTCGTGCACAAAAAAAAAATTAATTCAGTGCTTTGCAGCAGTTCTCACAGGGTAACAGTTATTCCTCTTCACATCCTCTCTGCCTCTTTAAACCACACTTTCTCATCTAACTTTATTTAAGAAAAAGGAGGAAATTAATTACATCTCAAGTAATTAGAAATTTAAAATCCTTTAATTCACTTCTCTCAGACACACAGCTTTAGAATATATTAAGATGTTAGGTCTAATACTCTCCTCAGAAGCCTGAGAGACTAATTTATTTTGATGGAAGGCACACATGCCTCTGAAAGCAAACACAGCCATTAACTCCTTTAATCCCTCCCCATCACAAATGATATATTTTGTTATTTAACTACTGAATCGTTAAAAAAAATCCTAAGACAGGTTCCAAGAGAGTCAAAGGCAGGGATGTGAGGGATGCAGACCAACAACAGCCTGCCTTGCCCTCCCACCCTGGCAGGCAGCAGTAAAACACACTGCAGTGTTTACAGCCCTGCCTGGAACACACGTCTGCAGGCTGACTGAGCGTGTCCCAGCAGACCCAGCTCTTCCCAGGCATAAACACTACCAGGCATCTCTAGTTCAAAGCACCACGAGAAATTTGGCTCAATGTCTTACAAACAATAGGCTTGGAACATTTAACTGACTGTGAGTTTCACGACTAAGTCAGTTTACAGAAATATTATTTTTAAATGCAATTTCTGTCAACTCACTGCTGAAAAAAAGACACATTAAAACAGGATGCACTTATTTTTTAAGCACCATAACACACTTGACAAAACAAGCAGCAAATGCACAGATAATTTGGTTCCACGCTGCTGAACTAGACGGGTGTTGAATTCCAGCTTCAGCACTGTTAACACGTTGGGCAAACTGAATTCCTGGTGGTGTCCCAGGAACACACTGCCAAGGTGCAGTGCAGCACTCGGAGAAAGATGCTAATACCAGTTTTTACACTACAGCTTTTACACTACAGCATTTCACACCCAGACCCACCCCTGGGCATGCTGGCTGTGTTACATGGCTGGGCCTGAGGGCTACATAAAGTCCATGGCCACAATCTGTTCTCCTAATCTAGGAGATTAAGAACACGTCACAGTGATTACTGGAGTATAATTTTTTTTTTCCTGATACCCTAAGTGTTATCTGGCATGACAGCCTGCAGTAGATAGCTTGAATTTTAGAAGATTACCTATATAAATATTAAATAATACACACTGCAAAACAAATGGGAGTTGGACAGGTCAGAAAAACTATTTTAGAGAGGAAATGTTGGTACCACATTGAAGTTATCTGTGGAAAGAACTGCAATATTCCCATACTCAAAAACTGAATTTCAAAGCAGCACCCGCAGTGCTGCTAAAATGGAACAGCCCTCAGTAAATATTTATTTCACAAGTCACCTACAAAAAGCCTATAATGAATTTTTTCTGAAGCTTTATTATTATAGATTGGCAAGAGTTTAAATTAATTTATTTTAAGCGACGCAAAGCAGACAAAGAAGCCTAAAGCTGATGAAAATCTGAAGGCACAAGAGGACACTTCTTTAGAAGCTTGAAGATTAAGAGCTTGTTATGCTGCAGAGCAATTAACACACTTGAACTTAAGCAGGGGATAATTTCTTGCAGATGAGGAAGTGAGGTGGACAGAGGACTCATGGTTAATAATTATCCTAATCTACTTTCACCATTCCCGCACTGAGGTTTTTAAGCCAATGGGATTTAGCAGCAAAGCAGGATAATTTGAGCCTGTGTACAGAGGATGATGGAGAAGAGGTTTTTGCTAATGCACTCACTCAGGGCTGTCACCCTAAAGCTCTGTGTCCCCTTTCCATATGCAGTGTCCACCACCCCCTTAAGAGATGAGCTGGCACCCAGCCATGTGGCAGAAACACACTGGGCTCTGCCACCACTGGGCAAAACACTGAGAGTGGGTTGANCTTAAGAGATGAGCTGGCACCCAGTCATGTGGCAGAAACACACTGGGCAAAACACTGCGAGTGGGTTGTAGATGTTCCACCTAACCCACAACATTCAGCACTTGCTAGGCACTGCCAGTAGGTTACCCCAAAAAAAGCTGTCAAACTAGAAATGTTCCTAAGGCATTCAGGAAAATGGATGCGACTCACTTATAGCAAAAGTTACAAGGCAAGGCCTTTTTTGGGGGAGAAGCTTGAGGAGCTCCCTCATGACTGACTCAGCAGAAAGACAGGATGCATACAGGAATTAGGGTGTATCCCCTTTTGAGACCCTGCATCATTCTTCATCCTGAAGGCAGCACACCGCAGAGTGGGATTAGGGGTACATTTCCGTATTTCCATATTACATTATACACCAATTTATAGCATATAATGTGACCACATTTGTAATCATTCCACGCCAACAGCATTGCTGCAGCACAGCACCCACCAGAGACACTGCACTGGCAGCAGCTTGAAGCAGTAACTTGGGAAATGTTTGCAGTCTGTTTTGTCAGGGTGAGTGGTGAAACAGTCACCTTGGCGTTGCTTGTGATGCTGTTAAAGGCTCAAACACATCTTAAAATCATCACAGAGATCTGTATTGGCATTCAAAGGGAAAAAATAATGCCCTGAGAGATAAGAATTCGTGTATGCCACGAGCTGTGCAATCCCATGACAGATGTAGCAGCAATCCCCTCGGATACACTGACTGCAGAAAAGGTCTGCCAAAAGCCACACGGGCTGATGAAAAATAATTTGTCACAGCTGGTCATAGCTGGGGGAGGGGAGTCAGATTAGAAAAGTCATGCTGTGTTAAGAGAAAATGGGAAGAAATTAAAAATTAGAAGAGTGAACAAATGGCATCTTCCCAAAGGATTTTAAATACCATTTGAAAATAATCCAAATAAAAATATTTGATGGAAAAGAGAAACATTTTCAGAAAACATCATAGGGTTATTTAGGTTGGAAAAGACCTCTAAGATCATAGAGTCCAATCAGTAACCCAGCTCTGCCAAGTCCACCACTAACCCATGTCCCCAGGTGCCACAGCTATCTTTTAAGGTCCTCTCCCTTTTAAGGGATGGTGACTTCACCATCTCCCTGAGCAGTCTTTTGGAGAAGAAGCTTTTCCTAATATCAACCCTCTCCACACACAACCAGAGCCCATTTCCTCTCATCCTGTCACTTTTTGCCTGGGAGAGGAGACTGGCACCCAGTTGGCTCCACCCTCCTGTCAGGGAGTTGTAGAAAGCAAAAAGTTCCCCATGCTGAGCCCCTGCCAGCTCCCTCAGCCACTCCTGGTGCTCCAGAGCCTTCCCCAGCTCCATTCCCTTCCTGGACACACTCCAGCACCTCAATGTCTTTCTCTAGTGAGGAGCCCACACCTGAACAAGGGATTTGGGATCCAGCCTCAGAAGTGCCAAGCACAAGGGGACAATCACTGCCCTGGTTCTGCTGGCCACACTATTGCTGAGGATGGTTATTTTGAAGGTTTGGTACTTAAATGCCAACAATAACATTCTTCCCCTTCCCACAGGGCCACACAGCTCTGGCCAGGTGTCGGGATTTTGAGAGGATGACACACATAGCTCAGGGATTTAGCCTTTGCAGATCGTGGACAGATAAAAAGTATCCAGGGCAACTTAAACGTATCTTCCTGGTAGATTAGCTACACTGTACTTTCCACTTTTATTCCTACATGTAAAAAAAGCCTACAGCTAAACCAGGATTCCATATGTGAAGCACAAGAAACTAAAATATACAAATGTTCAATCATACACACAGATCATTAAAGACCTAACAGAATCAAACCTCCTAGACAACACACTGCAGGCAATCTTCCTTCTGTGAGCTGTCTTACCATCATTCCTATCAGCATTTACATCCTGATGGCTAACAGCCACAGAATCTTTGAAAATTCTTTGGGCCCTGCACAGCTGCCATGAAAAACATCTTTCAAATACCTGGCCTATTAGTATCAAGAAGAATCCTCCTATTTAAATGTATCAAATCCAGAAAAGGTGAAGAAACACAACCAAACACCAAAGGATCACCAAACATGGAACAGGATCAGGCCCAAAAGAGCTATTTATATGAAGGTTTTCTGATGCCTTGTAATGCTAGTCTCCCCTCAGCTGCTAAAGAGGTGTTTCTAACATAACAGTGTTATCAAAATAAGACAGGGGACAGTAAATGCACAGATTTTATATAAATTAAGGTAAAGACTGCTCTGAAAATGCAGATATTGTCCTTCTGTAAAAGAAAATAAGCAAGAGATGGAAAATAAGGAGGTCAGGCTGTCTAGAAGTAGAGAAACTTGAGTAGCAGAACTGAAATAATTTCCAGTACTTGTCAATTACATTTTCTTCCTCTGTGAAGTTGTACAGAAGGACGGGGGTTGCCTTCCTCCCCCTTACTAGAAATCAAATAACAGGATCCATTTACAACAGTCAAAAAGCTCAGCACCTGGCTGATGACTCATGCAATGAGCTTATACCCAGCTGAAAGATAGAAATCCTCCCCTGAGAGAGTACTTTGGGTTGAAATGTATACACAGGCCAGGTTCCTGCAGTAACTTAAAATATACAAGAATGTGGAAAAATTACCAATTTCCCTGCTAATATAAAAACTTGCAGGTCACTAACTTGAATACCTTTCCTGTAGTGAATATTCATTAAGATATGCTTGACAAAAGCAGTCTCTTAACTAAAAGGATAAGGATCCATCAAAATAAGTCTGAACTAAAATGTTTTTTAAAACAGTGTTGAGTTTATGCCATATGCTTCATTTTTTTTCATATATTGCACTGAAAACATACCTCTAGAAAATACGGGAGCTATCAAAAATCTTTGTCTTCAAAATCTGTTGCCTCAGCAGCCTATTTTCAGACTAGTTTTAATAATCATGGTTCTCATGATAAGAGTCACTCCCTTCCAATTAAATTTTAGAAAACAGTAAGGCATCTTATAGGGCAAAACTTCATAAACATTCCTAATAAAAATACAGGAATTTGGGTTTACTTTTAGTTTGTTTAGTTGTTTTCTTAGTGGTTTACCCTTGGGAAGTGGGGCAAATTCCTCAAGAGTGCCAGAAGAAACTGCATCTCCAAGCCCATAAACTTTTCTGAAACAACAGTCTTGTTACCAAAAAAGGATGTTTGGGGGTTTGTTTGTCTGTTTAGGAAGCTCCTCAGTGTCATCTACAAACAAGAATATAACAGAAAGACATTATGAGAACTCAATAGACTAAATTAATTTTTATAGGCTAAATAGTAGAAGAATCAGTATGAAAAATACATAGACAAGAGCTAAGTTGGACTCTGTCGTCAATTCCCACATTATTAAAGCAACACCACAATATTGGGGCCTATGAACTGTTTATTAAAAAAAAAAAAGTCTTAAATTTCACTTAAGAAAACTGACTTGTTAAGTCAACAAAATTTTTGAGGGCAAAATCTTTATGTGCAAACAGCCTGAGACTTGCAACCCAGACTCCAAGTGAGGTGCAGTAAAAAGAGAAGCAAACCAAACCTGGAACTGCACACAATGCAAACTGAGAGATGGGCAGTGTGCTATTAATTTTCTCCATAGCTTTTCTATAGTGCTTAATGCTAATACATTAACCTTCACTCCGTTCCTCAGAGGTGTTCTGTTAATCCCAGCTTGCTGACAAGAAATTAAAGCACAGAAATATTAAATCCAGCAGCATAAAAACAAAAGAAAAAACACGGGAAAAAAAAGCTCCACAGACCAATAAGCAAAACACCAACCAAATGAATGAACAAAACAAAAACCCCCACTGCTTATTTGAGGACCCAGACACAGATGCTTAAACATTGATTTTCATTTTTTACCTCTTGGAAGTGTAATCTTCTTACGGCAGTCATGACTACCACATTTTTGTACACATTCATGTGGCAAACACAAGCATATTCCTACACAGATGTTTGTTGACCTTCTTTTTTAATTAAAAAATCTGTTTGCTTTTATGCTCAGGCATCCATCCCGCAGCCAGTGAGTTCTTGCTGCAGTCACTCACCCAACCTGTCACCAACCCCAGGATTCTCCCTAAGGCCATGTAATCCCCAGAAGGAGGAGCCAGAGATCCCAGCTGTACACAGGGAATGTGCCAGAGGTGTGTTGACCTCAGAACTGCACTTCCAACTCAATTGCAAAACTCCTGGTGAAACTCAGAATTCACTTTTAAAACGAAAACCAATAAACCAAATGTCATTGCCAAATGTAAACTGGAAGCTTTATACTTTTGTATTACTTCACACAGACTACTTTCACTTGGGAATAACAGCTGCAAGAAGTTCATATATAAAGATCAAGGTGTTCAAGGCACTGTCTCTGAATTTTCAATTAAAAACCCACCTCAGTAATCCCAAATATATGTGGGTGTGTTCTTTAGGATTTGCATGTTATGAAATGACATAGGGAAGGTGAAAAGGAAATGAATGTTTACTTTCTTCCACTATGAAAAATTAGTAAGCATGAAATCGAGTTGGAAGCCTGAGGTGGCAGCTGTGAGACCACAGGCAGAGGTGTTCTAGGACTGCTTGTCACAGAACTTTTTGGGTACAGGTTTAAGAACAGCTAGAAAATAAAGGTGCTGAGGGGAGAAATAAAGCACTTGAGGAAACTGAATGAAGATGAGTCATGCCCCAAGAGGAGGGGTTAAGTAGAAACTGCCTGTCCAAAGAGGAAATTTTGGATACTCAGCATAACGACAAATAAGAAACATTAAATTCAGAATGTATGCACAGAAATTGATATGATTACTAAAGACAACAGTGAAGATGGAACCATCTGAATTGTTATTTTTCCCTGAGTGAATGCACTCATCCAAAAGCTAATTCAAGAAGAATCCAGTGTCCTGAAAAAGCTCCCATCACCTTTCCTAGACAATGCTCTGTGCAAACAATGCTGAAACATCTGCCTGGTGAGGACAGTATCAGGGACTAGGAGCTAAAATTGACCAGAAATGTCTGGAGATTTCATTCCTTCAGACCAAAGTCTCTGTACATGCAGCCATTGACATTCCTCAGCAAATGAACCCTCCACTTTGGACTGTCATAATATTCAGATCATTCAGGAGAAAAGGACAAGAGCAAAAAATTGAGTCTTGGGTCTGCTCTTACAGCACTCAATCTCTACAACTCTGGTATTCTGTGGTACTTTTACATCTGTAGAGTTCATTGAATTATTCTTGTTCTATTCAGGGCAGGTTAGAGCCAAATGCTGAAACCTTGCTGTCTAATTCCAAGCCTCTCCATTACACACACAGCAGCCTGGAGAGTAAAAAGATCCTCAGGAATGTCAGCCTTCATAAAGGCATCTATTCTCTGCATACAAATAATTACAGTACTTGACACAAAACTCCCAGTATGACAACAAGGTCACCTCCCCATTGAGGGCTACTAGACATGAACATCTGTCACTTAAACAAATGTCACTGACTATATCAACCTGAAGGCTTCACTTATCCACAGAGAACAGGAAAAAAAAAAGTTGTGTTTTCAGGTTTATGGGGTGACATCTGTTTGAGTGACAGATGCCTGTGCCACAAGAGTACTGAACACAATGTTTTCGTGAGAGACTAATCACCTCCAAAAGACTTTACCTGGAACAATAAACTGAGTGTTCTCTCTTTCATGATAAGCTCTTTTCATGCTTTAAAAATCCCCTTTATCAGGGACCGAAGTCACAAAATTTAGGAGCTGCATATGTTAAAAGCAAGGCAGCCTAAAGCCTTTAGAGACACTGAGTTGTTTGTGCCTCAGCCTAAATCCTGGTGTTTAGATCTCATTATCTCAGTTTGACCACGAGACTGCAAACAAGGCGTGCAAATCTGTAAAACATCCCACGCCATTTGTATTAGAATTAAACACTACTTTGGGTAGGGTACAGTTTTGGGGATGTTTATTTTCACTGCTGAATGCTACACTAATCTGCAACTGAATTGATCATTGTATTGAATTAGCCATTATTTGATGATTATCTCAAGCAGAACAGAACAACCTCAAACCAGCAGGGAGTCTTTATCTAAAACCAAAGGCAAACAGATTAAAACCATGAAAACACGGCTCTATAATTTATTAATTAATATTTTGAGGGGTTGTTTCATTAGAATTTAAATACTTGTTGGGGAGGCTATTCATTATTGATAGGATGCTGTAAATCCTGTAAAATATTCTATCAATGATTTTGTTCTTCAGTAAATGGGATGCTTGAACAAGGGTCTACAACCAGATGTGGTAAGTAAATTTTGTATTCTTTTAGCAATACAATCACTTCACTGAAAGCCACGGCTTGAGAAGAAAGATCAGAAGATTTGGCTGAATACAAACTAAAACTGTCAAGACAAAGTGCCTATGGAATAATTGATTCAAATCCAGGTTGTCCCTTAGGAGGAATAGCAAAGCTATTGATGACTTCTCAAACAGTCAAGTCTTCTAGCAGAAAATGAACACTCTAAGATCTACCAGATAACCCAAAGCATATTTTTTTACCTTCTTTCTATACAGACAAAAAGAACTAAATAATTTGATTCTAAAAATAACTTGACAAAACATGGCAAAGCACCATTCCTGTCTCCCAAGACTGTCTAGCCCTGTCCTCCTTTGTGAGTGACTCTCTCTGGAGAAACATCAGACCACCCCAGCATCTCTCTGAGTTATACATTAGATACATCCAGTGGGTTATATGCAAAGGACCTGCAGGTCTAGATGTATTAGTGGGAAATGAGTTTGTCCAGATTGGAAGTGAGTTGTCTAGTACTGAAGAGGGAAACACACCTTGGGAAGAAAGAGCAGCTCACTATGAAGAATTGTAGCAGTTGCTTTGACTCACATTAATATTTTGAAAACGTGAAAATACATAATTCCCACCCCCAACAGGCTCATCAAAGCTATGTTTTAAATAAACAATTCGGGAAAAGGGGAAAAAGGGACACTTCAAACTTCCTCAAAGTCCATGACAAAAACAGCAATACTGACACACATACTTTTGTCCAATATGGTATGTGAATTTTCAGCTCTACAACTTCACAGAAACCCAACAGATTTACCATGACTTGTGAACCATATCCCTGGGAGTTCTTGCAGTGTTTTTACAGTGGCTCCCTGTGTTGGAGAAACCCAGCTCTACAGAGACAGGGCAACTGAGAGGTGTTTCAAAAGATTTTATTCCATTGTCAGTCTCATGGAAGGATGAGACACAAGAGATGTAAAACTCAACACCATTCTATCCGAAACCAACCTTTTTCTTTGTTAGAACACCTTATAAATGTTTTTCAGCTTTTGCCACACAATGCTGCTAATACTTCTAACACCAATCACCTGTTATTTTACCCCACATGGTCTTGCTACAACGCATCTGTCACAGTTCTAATTATCCAAAATATCTGGTCTGTTTGCAAGGCCATCGTTTGAAACTTGTTTCCAGTTCAAATTCTCTCTCAGCAATGTCTTCTCCATTCCATGGCCTTTCTGAGTCAGCACACTTTATCTCAGAGTTTGCACACACACTCATACAAGACTCTGTGAGCTTTCAGCCAAGCTTTGAGAATCCTCTACAAATCCATTTCTCACATCCCTTGACACCCAGGGCCAGCCCAGCCCTTGGTCCCCTTTCACTGGAAAAGTGAGGGGACACTTGGCACAGTGGCAAGGGAAGGAAGCCCAGCAGCTCTGCTGTGAGGGAGAGCCTGAGGGACAAGAGCAGGGTGAGTGGCACACAAGGATAAAGAATTTGCAAGTATTTCTATATCCTTGCACAATTTGCAAGGATAAAGAATCTACAAATTCTCTATTTGCAGGATGGACAATCTGCAGATAAAGAATTCACATAGGAGTCTCTTTCCTGGAGAGCACAGCCTGGCCACCACAAAAAGGGGGACCAGGAGATGGAAGGGGTATGGAAAAAGTTGGAGAAATAGAAGCCTCTACTCAGACTGCCAGAAGAAACTGCTCCATGACAGTATATTCTCCACAGTAAATTTAGTGCCGTGCTAGGAAAATAAATTTACAGCAAAAGCAATGACAGCTGTCTGTATCACAGCTCATTTCCACTCAAAAAGAGATAATTTTTCAGATGCTTACGATTCAAGTCCTGGATTTGAGATAAATTTAGCACATTTATTGTTAATCTGTAAATAATTTTTTTAAGCTTTGAAATAAAAATGATTAGAGAGGGGGAAAAAAAAGCTTCATGCTTATCAGTATATATTTATGTGCAATCACACAGATTTTTTTTGTGATAGATGTTCAGAATGTGAAAACTAACAGAAGTCATATTTCAGATTAAGAGTGTCTTCTGGCTGACCAAAAGTAGCTATACAACTTTTAATTTATTTTTCAACTATGTTACAGTATATCTAATATTTTTTTAATATGCATAACTCAACTATGCAAATATCATCACTGCACTGTTATATTTAGTATATTCAGCAGGAGTAGCTCCTTAAGTCAATAGACAAAAATTGTGGCCCCATTCCACTAATCAGTGTGCCACTGACAGTTTACTTTCCCAAGGATGTATATACCAAAACAAAAATATGTAAAATTAAGAAATAAAAATGTTTATCGTTTCTTTGTTTGTTTTTGCACCACAGATAACTGAAGCTGCAAGTAACTCAGGGAGTTTGATAGTTACTAATTGTGTTCACATTTAATTTTTTTTTTCCTTCCCTGTTCAATTCTTGAGGTGCATTCACATCTCCTGCATCCAGGTTAACCCACTGAGGCACAGAAATCAAAGCCAACATCCTCACTGAGGCACAAAACACTTTTGGCCAAAATCCCCAGGGGACTCCTCAAATATTTGTCTATTCCTTCATCCCAGGCTATTGCAACAAGTCCCCACATGGATCTGTCACCTTAAAAACTGCTATTAGAAGGATATCAGAATTAAATCTGACCACGTGCCTTAATGGCCAACCACACATTTTAAATCAAAGACCGAATAAATAAAGCTTATAAGCTAATAAAGCTTAAAAGATCTGGTAAGCTCAGTAGCACCTTAGCATGGAATCAGCATTACAACTATTATAGGTGCTTTTTCTGTTGATAAGGCTATGAACAAGTAAAGCTGAATATTTTCTTAATCCCCAACTTTCAATCATCACCCTACGGACTAAACTGACATATGGATAAAAGGGATTTAATTATCTCTGTAGCCCTAAAAAACTCAGAAGAACTCCAGAACAAAGGGCAAGGATTTCACTATAAATACTGCAAAAATGTAGGATGAACTTCCATTAACTTAGCTGCTAAGTTAAACCAGTTAAATCAGTCCAAATTAGTTAGGACTTAGTTAAATCAGTCCAAATCACCACGGCTCAAAGAGTGAAATATTTTAAACCTATGTCACTGACAGTTACTTAAATAACAACTTTTCCCTAAAATTTCTCTGCCCTTTTTATTGATTTCATATTATTTCAAGTTTTTCTTAGTTGTGCATTTCTTGCATTCCTCCTCAGTATCATGAGACTACAAAGGAAAGTTATACTTCAAAGTATTTTAAATTAGTGATGTATAAAACTGAGATTAGGCAATCATCTTTCTAGTAACAAAACCTGAATTCAAGGCAAACTAAATAAAACTCGAATTAATATTTTGTGTATAAATA
>VXBB01013885.1:312483-340518 GCA_013399915.1 Illadopsis cleaveri | reverse complement strand
TTATGGATGCCCCATCTCTGCAAGTGTTAAAGGCCATCTTGGACCAGATTCTGAGCAACCTGGTCTAGCAGAAGGTGCCCCCATCCATGACAGGGGGTGGAACAAGATGATCCTTTCCAGTCCAAACCATTCCAGGATTCTATGATTCAGCAGAAAGAATAAATACTTTGGACATTGGAATGTGCCTGCAGTTTGCTGACACTTCTGGCTTTAGAGCAGTGAGGGCCACTCAAAGCAGCTTTACTAAAACATAACGTTGAAGGGTTTGACACGTGCAGAACAAAGCAGGTTGATACATTGGTTGGCCTCTAACCATAAAATATTTGTGCAAATAGTTTAGGGACACCTAGAGCAACCTAAACTATGGAGCTGAAGGTTAAAAGTTGAGCAGGAGACCTGTACATACTTAAAAAGCACACACATACATATGCACCTGCATGTATTTGACCTACACATAAAGTACAGATGGATGATAATCAATGTATGTAGACACTGGACTTGGTTTTTTGGAAAAAAACTTTCTCCCTGCAATGGATGGATAATTCCCAGGAATGGACGGATAATTCATCATACTTAATACAAGATTTTCAAGTCACCGAAACAATAATATAACATTTAAATTAGTTTTAATACACAGAACCAGCTACTAGTAGCCAATTCTGTTACATACTTTTAGATAAAATACTACCCCTACTAACATCTATATACATATTTTATTGACTTCAATAGAACCCTTATTCCATCCTCAGTCTGGTGAAACCACTGTGCATTCTCAATACTGTGAGGCCAGAACCTACTCAGTATGCCAATCTAATTATAGGCTTTGTCAGACATACATACAAGCTGACAGTTCAAAAGAACTTCCATCTTGAAAAAGCTCCAAGATTTATTACAAATAAGTTGGGCCTCTTACCAAGACACGCAGAGATTAATTAATTTATCTACATTACTACATATTTTCCCATGTTTGCGCTGCATTTTTCTCCATGATGTTGTAGCCAGATGCTTCAGTTCTCCTAGGTCAGATTTTTTGCTGGCCCCTTGCCACATACACAGTGTGTATGTACAAAAATCAGGATTTCTTTATATGGAGATATTCAGTTGTCTGTCTTCTCAACATGCAGGGCCTGGGCCATAAGTGACAATTTCAGCGAAACACACTGCATCCCACATCAGGAGAATGTGCAGGGGGACTGAAACCAGCAGCACATCTAGTGCTGCCTTTCCAAAACAAAAAGAAAAAACAAAGCAAAAAGAAGGATAAGTTACTTTCCCTCTGGTAATTAATAGCCTTGATGGAATGTTATAATTCAAAAGATACTCATATTCCTTCCTTAGACACTCCAAGCATGTTTTACTGTACATTGTGACTTTCAGATTCCTCCTCATTTTCCCTCCCTCATCAGACTAATTTGCTTTCGCTGCACGATAGAATCTATCGGCGGAGAGAACATCAGGGATAATCACGACGTTTCCAAAAGGATTTATTACAGATTATAACAAACTCATCACCTTAATGGGATTTGTCACACAATAGTTTAAATCAACGCTATAGATCTACAGAGGATAACAACTGCTTTAAAATATAAGGACCAAACCTGGAAAGAGTCATTAGGTACATAATGAACTCCCTCTATTCCCATGTAAATCCCAGCAGCCTCCTCAAGAGCATGGATAGGCATGATTAAGCCAGAAAGCACACGTTGCAAAATGCTTCACCTAAGACTTTTTGCTTTTCCCATGCACTTATTTATTTTAAGTAATTTAAATAATATTGCAGAAGCCATTCTTGTATTAAGGCATCCACTGCACTGTGACAAGCTGAATTTTCTGTTGTTGGTCCTTTTTTTTGGAAACAAAATTTCCTTTAGTCCATTAAAATCAATTCTAAAAATATCAAAATGATTGATTAATCTCAAAAAACCCCAACACTTTATCAGTTAGGCTATCAGAATGCTAACACCATTTAAAACCAATACGAAATAACACACACAAACACTGTCACTCATACCCTGGCCCATTCTCAGTGAGGTTTGGGATTTGATGAAGAAGAAAAGCCATGGAAGAAGCCTCTGGAGCCTGCACTGCATTAACCATCTACCAGGTTTCTACCATGTACTCTGAAGAGTCAATGGCACAAAACCTCACAGCTGTCACCAAGAGAGGGATTTTACATTCAACATGAACCTTCGGGGAGTGAAAATGAACCTAGACTGTAAACCCTCTTCTAACCACAAATTAGAGTGAGAAAATTACCTTTTGTACATCAGCAATCCAAAGGAAGAGGAAACAGGAGAACTTCAAACATAGAGCTGCCATTGGCAGATAAGCAGACATGGCTAATTCACCACGTGCACGTCCATAAAATGCTTCTCACAACCTGTATGAGAACACTGGGGACAGAGATGCTGACAGGAGCACCAGCTGGTAACACACTCATTTATCTTCCCTCCTCTTCATACACACCAACCCACGCAGTTAGCAACTGCCAGTTAATCCAGAGCAGAAGATGAGTGTGCCTCAAAAGAAACCTCACAGACAATCAAAATGAATTGCTGGTCTCCTCCAGAATGCCAGATATTCCACACTGGAGACAGGAGCAGGAGCTCAGACACCCTACGCTTGCTGACTGCTGCCCCGCTGTGGTGGATGTTTTAACAGACCTAAGATGACACAGAAAAATAAAATGATCCTCCTTCACACTTCTCTCATATTCCTTCATTCTTTGGGGTTTTCCTTTAAATCTCTACGTAAGCAATATGGGAAGCAATAGGGAATAGTGTGGTTACTGAATATTGTTCCATGTCGGACTTCCCCTGAACTGGAAAAGAAAAAGAACTGCCCAAACATACATTACTTTTATTTCCCTGTTGAACTGCTCAGTAATTTTTCCTTTTGGTTTGTCAAGCCAGATAGACAGCCAGCTTTACATGCCTGCCCATCCCCACAAGTCCAGGATTTGGGAAAAGCTGACTTACACAACAGAAGAAAAATATTAGAAGTAGGAAGCTTAGAGGAACAAACACACACTGGGGAGTTAAAGAGAACATAGGTCTAAGGCAATATTCAAAATGCCTTTATCAGACAGATGAGGCCTATTTAATAGCAGTAAGAGCAGATACTTGAGCCATGACTGACAAGGAACTACAAGCTTCTCCTTCAACTGCATCTTTCTTCAAATGTTGGTTTATACTGTGAGAGACTAAATCAGATACATTAAACTTCAAATAATAATCTAAATCAAATGTGTGAATATATACTATAAAATAACCAGTTTAGGCAGCTCCAAATTATGGCATTGATAGGAACTAAAAATTAAGGACAGTGGAATTTAAGTTTCTTGGGAATGAAAGTGTGAGTCTATTGCTCTGCACTAGTATCTGCCAGCTGAGCTGTCAGGGCTGTTCCCAGGTGTAGTTCCCTCTCCTGGGAAAGTGTCCCTCTGGATAAACCTATGACCAAACCTTTATCCCCCTGTCTGCCTTGAGGTGCTGTAACTCTACTTAATCATCAGCCAGGTCACAGGCAGCTCTTTCCTGGCATCTCCCCACCCTTCTCTGTAAAAGTACCTGCTGTAGTCTTTTGAATTCCCCTTTACAACAGCCCTAGAGAATACACTGGCCCTTTTCTATTCCAGTGCAACAATAACAGTGATTGAAAAAATATACAAATGGTTGTGTGTTTTCTTCTAATTCCCCAACTTGCTGAGGACAGCTAACACAGTCACCTCCCCCAATCCATTTACCTCAGTAAAATGATTATACTCGTACTGACTATTTCCCATAGGACTTGCCTCTAATCCAACAGTTTGACTCAAAGCCTTCTTAAGAACTTCCTGCTATAGCCTCCAAAAGTTATTAAAATGGAAAGCACATAAGAGACAAACAAAATCATGTAATTATGGATCTCTAACACAGAATCCTTTCCCTGTTCCCAAAAAAACCCCATATATTTTATGATTTCGTCACAGTGGATAGCTGGCCACAGCATAGATGAAGGTGAGCTACAGTTCATGAGAGCCTTTTAAGGACTAAGCTGGTATTTCCAGCCCTCCTCCTCTGCTTGTCAGAAATCAATCCCCTACTTTATTCCCTGGAACACTCTTAAACCAAGGATGGCACCACAGATCCTGGCCATCCAAAGGGGATGCCCAAGATGCATCCATCCACGTTTATGGATGCCAAACTTGCATGCCACCAAATCTCTGCTGGAGCTCAAGCCTGGGCTAGCTCAGAAACGACATAGGTGAAAGGGATTTAATGCTGGATTTGTGCTGTTGGCAGGACAGAAAACAGCAGCTGTAGTTTAAGGCTGACACAGACAGGCTGTGTGTGATTGGATACAAAGTCTACTGCCCAAAGCTATCCTTTCACATTCCAGTGAAGAGTGAGATCTGTGCTACATCCAAACATGTTTCTGAGCTTGGCAGGGAGCTCAAAGGAAGTGTGCATAAACTAGAGAGAGAGAACCCTGCCATCCTCCACCCAACAGCAAAATCCTGTCTTCACTTTATTTGCCCAAAGTTGACTAATACCTGCCTTCTGAACTGAAAATGTCTGTCATCCAGCCCAGAATTCATCCCAAATGTGCTCCAAAGAAACTGCATTCAGATAGACATAAAAAATGAAAAAGTCAGATGAATCCAGCCAGAACTGTCAGTGATTCTCTACAGCCCACAAAAAAATCTTCATATGAGGTGCACTGTGTCTATGTGTTCATTATTTAGCAATAAAAGACAGGAGTGTAAAACACCAGCATCTCTTTCAAAGTTCTGTGTCAAGGATGAGTGAGAATTTGCTCATATTCAGAGCATTTCCAGGAATATTTATTTTAAACCTGCTATGTAGCCTTCTAAGATGATCTTAATTCCAGGCTGATTTATTTGTAAATTGTCAATAAGGTATATTAATGTAAAACAGTCATTATCTTAACAACAGTTAACAACTGAACTCTTCCATCCTCAGCAGACCTCCACAAAATCATTGCAGTTTTTCCTATATTTCTCTTTTTAGGCTAATACCCACAGGAATATACAATGTTAAAAGTTGCAAAACCAGATTTTTGAATAGGAGCAAAGAGGTGACCTTCTTGACTAAATTACTGTGCCTGGAAAAGCTGTAGATAAAATAATCTATCCTTCTTATAATTACTGAGGGATCTGGAGGGAGGGGAAAAAAAAGAAAGTGCTGTAATTTTGAACTACTGTATATAAACGTCCTAAACTCCACGGGTAGATTTTGAATTAGAAACATAAACTGATTAAATGAAATGGAAGGAAAACCAAAATCAAGCAAAAACCTCAGGCCATGCGAACAAGTGCAAAGAGCAGAAGTGGTCAAAGCAAAAGAAATTCCCAAAAGCAGGGCAGAGCAGGGCTCACTCTGAGATGAGAATCCACCCACAGGGAAAAGGGCAAAATCTCCACTTCTCCAGCCCAAAAAGACAAGAATAGAGGAACTCATGAGTTCTTGTGCTTCTCATCGTGTTTCCTATCTAAAGATCACGTTGAATTTGGGGAGGGTTGGGTTTTTTGGGGTTTTGGGGGGTGGGAGAAGGGAGTGTTGTTTCAGTTCTTTACTATTATTCCTTTTTATTTTCTTACCTCTAAAAACTGAGACCTGTGTTCCCATGGGACTACAGATCCAAGCACCTGGGCTGAAGGTGTGTCAGGAGTTTGGGAGCAGTCTATAGGGAACAAAAACCACTTTCCCTGCCAACAAACATTACATGCAAAGAACAGTAATAATGACTTTATCACAGCTTTGCAGCTTTTAAATCATCATGGAAAATGGCAAATTTCTGCCTGCATGTGTACTCTGCTTCTTTTCCATGAGACCAAAAAGACACAAGTAGGAAGAAGTAGTGGACAGGGACAAGAGGGATCTGTCTCCTTTGCCAAGCATTTGGCTGCAGAGACATATCCAGCAATGCTGATCAGGTACTGGGAATTTCTGCTCTCTCAAAGAAATTCCCAGTATTTAACAGATACTGGAAGTTTTTAAGAGGTTGAGAGAAAAATAAAATTCAGATGGAGTCTGTTGCTTAAATGCATCTCGGGCCTTTCATATGTCTGAATGCCCTAATCAGAATTTGCATTCAAGAAGATTAGAGTCCAGTTAACTGGTAGGAAAGATGAATATTTAGAATTATCTCAAAGCATTGAAAAAATATTTTTAAATCTTCTCTCATAAAACGCTTGCATCTTTGAAATGAAATAGAGGAGAGCAGGAGAGAAGAGAGCAGTAGTGAAAAGCATTTAATATACATTTTTTCCAAAGTGAGATCATAAAAATTACAAAGCAATGCATTTAATTAGTTTTTCTCTAATTATCTCCTCTGACACTTATTCTCCCTCCCCCCATTTTTTTTTTCTCAAATAGTATCAAACAGATGTATTCAGAATACAGACCAAAGCAGCTTCATTTCAATTACAGGACTTTTCTATTGGAATCGCAAGAAGCTGCGACACAAAAGTGCTTTTAATAAACCACTTTTTGGCAAAGGAAATGAGATCAGCTCAAGGTTTCTCCAATGTCACACAACATAGAGGCTGCAGCACCCTCCCACCCTGCCTGGGAGTCATCAGACTCACGCTCCTGCCTGCCAGGACATGGCCAAGGGCTATTTCCAGGCTTTGGCTTCCCACTCCTGCACCCAGCTGTGCTGAACTGCTCCTGTCCTTATGCTCGCTTTGAGCCAGAGCCAACCCGTCTTCCTCAGATGCACCTGGAAAAAAGTGAGCCCAGTCACAAGTCTTCCTCCATCCAAATCTAAAGCTAGATTAATGGAAAAATGGAAACATTTCGTGGAAACATTTAACACCAACAAACCCCCCCCTCCCAACCAAACAACAGTGAAAGCCACCAAACCCCAGGTTTTCAGAGCACCTATACCAAATGCCAGCAAATAGTCACAATGGTGACTATTTTTACCAAAATATCCTGAAATAGACAGCATTACAGATGGCTTTTCACTAGAAGCGTGCATTTATAACTACACAATATTTACTAAAGCCAAAAGAAATTAAGAGTTGTTTGGATTTGGTTTGGTTTTTCTTTTAAAAGGATGTCACTGAAGCTGTAATTTCAGGTCTTGCTCATTCTCATAACTCAACATTTCCCCCCCATCAACATTTTTGGTTCATAAATTACTGTTTCTAGCTATGCCACTATTCAACTTCATATCAGAATTTGTGTATTATTCTTTCACCTTACACATCTATTAGAAAATTAGGTTGATTCACTTCTTTATAACTGAGAAAAGCCAGTCAATTTTCCCCCCTAACTTTACGTTCACAGATAACATCAGTGATCCAACAAACAACAAAATGCTGGAGGTAAAATAAGGAAGGTACTTGGGGAGGGATTTTGCAAAGATCACTCCAGGCTCATATATTTTACTCACTTTTTATTGTGCAATTTCTAGGTGGGCAAAAAGCCAGCTGAACAGAAGGAGCAGGCACAGGCAGGTAACAGCCACCTCATTTAGGGCTGGTATGTCCAGTTGTTCAGGGGAGCTGCCAGCCCAGGTTGTACATCAGCAACAACAGGAAAATGCCTCCCTACCAACCTTGCTACCTTGTAATTCAAAATAAGTACAAGTGACCTGTACTTCATTCGACAGGAAAATGTTATCTTTTAAACTCAGTGTAAAATATTTCTATACACAAACTAAACTTGGCTGCTTACTGGTTTTCTCTGAAAAAGTCAGGAGTAGATACATTATCTTCCTTAATTTCACAAATATCAGTCTCTTAATGCACGAAATCATCAATATTCTAACAATTACTGCAGCCTCTTGTACACATCTCAGCATTTTGCTACAGCAACAGTGAGCAGTAATGTCCCAGAAGCTCATGTTGTACACATTCCATCATCTAAAGCAAACATTTGCACAGATTTTTACATAATCATGGAAAAAAGTCTCACACAAGCAGTCAACACTGAGAGAAAGCAGCCTGGGCTTTAAAGTCAACAGGCATTTTGTCACCAGCTTTGGTGGAACACCTCTGCTGCTCAGGCCGGAAAAGCAAGGAGGAAACTCTGAAACAAGAGCATACATCAGCAGCAGGAACACTCACTTCTCTGGCCACACAAAGAGCTCTGCAGCCAGGAGAATATATAATATATCTGGGCCTTGTCCCATCTGCACAAGACAGAGGGAGAGCAGTCAGGCCTTTCAGACATCCCACAGTGTCCTCCAGAGATCCTGTCCCAGAGACGGAGCCGAAGCACCCTGGATTTATTCGCTTATTTTTAAATCCTTAAGCTAAGTCCACTTTTCCCCCATGCTGTTGGAGATGCCTGGATCCCAGGGAGGTGATTAGGGAAGGCTGGAGAGAGGCACAAAGTTGCTTTGATGCAGTGATGTGGGAAGAACTGCTGAGGAAATGCAAGAGGGAAGCTCTGCTCTGCTGGTGCCGAGCTCCTCTCCCGGCCCTGAAGCACAGCATGGGATTTAACTTAATTACTGAACTTCTGCATTGAATCCTGCCTAGTGTCAGATGGAGAAGCAGTAAGGGTTTAACCGTCTTAAAATAGCATTTCTAAAGACTGTGCCTTGTTTTTCTGACCTGGTTTATACAATCCTAAATGGAAAGAGATTAGGAATTAAACATATGCAGTGTGAAAATCACGAGGTTCGTTTTGTGAACTCAGCTCAATAAAGCGAAGCAGAAAGGATAAACTACTTAAAGATGCAATCACTAAGAGAAGATCTGGAGACTGCAGGGATGGATAGTGAAGGTGTAGTTCTTCCTGTTTATGCAATCACCTTTAAATGAAGCCAGAAACACACAATCCAAGGGGAACAAAGACAGACAGACATACGTGGCACTGATTTGGCTCTCAAATGCTTAGAATAGCTTGAACTATTCTTGTAAACTTAATTCTTGGGTGTTTACTTAACTGAGATCCCCACTGGTTTTAATGACAAGCAGACCAACTAATTTCAAAGGACACACGAATATTCTACCAGACAAAAAACAAGCCCAACTGCAAATATAAATTAATAAAGACATTACAGGTTTTCATACCATCACCTGTCCCATACTTTCATCTCTCACCTGAAAGAAAAAAAACCTGCTCCCAGTAAATGCTGTTTGGCAGAAGTGAGCACAGGAGCAGATGTGTCTGCATCAGTGCTTTATTTGCCACAGCAGGCGCCTGGGGACATCCCAACTGTTCTCATTTGCCACGTGTTGGTTCCCACCATGGAGAGGTCCTGGAGCACACAAGTGACACTGGAAGGGGTACTGCAGGACCTGCCTAGCCCATTACCCCTGCTGCTGGCCTCTCAGCCCCCTGCAGCAGATCAGAGCAGGCAGGAAGGAAACATCCTCAGGTCCATCACTGCAAACACACACTGGGGGTTTGCTGCTCTTGCTCTACAGTCCTGCTCCTCTTGTGTCTCCTCACCTGCTAAAACAGACACTGCCAACAACACAGGGAAGAAATTTTGTGTGCTTCGTATGCATCTGGGCAAAAGGGAAGGTTTGCATGCAAGCACGTAATAAAAAATGTTAGATGTTTTAATTTTGTCTTGCTTTATCACCTGGTAGACCCCCAAAGGAAACAGTATTACTATTATAAGCATGATATCTAATTGCACTTTTATCTTAGAGAGTAAAACTCTGATTCTGGAAATAGCTCAGCCTACGTTATATGTAGACATATGGCCACATCTACATTATAAAGAAATTGCACAAGAGGATGAATCTCTAGCTTGATGCAACTCTTGTAAATAAACATGTACCATGACTGCTAATGAGATTCATTCCAATTTCCTAGACCCAACACACGTTTTCCAAAACTATCCAAAGGGCAGCCATTGGTCTGGACCTTTACTGGTGGCTTAACTGGCACGGGGGTGGAATCACAGAGAGGAGTTTAACTTCATCCAGCTCCCCTGTGACTGCACTGCCACACAAATCACACCAACACGTGCTAGAGAGGAAAAGGTGATTCACTTCCAAACTACAGCCTCTCTCTGAAATAAATTATAAATGCAGGTGCTGGAGAAGATAATTCTACATCATTTAAGCCACATCAGGGCAGCTCCTACAGCTCAGATGGACAAGGCCATTCCCATCATCCTGGCTGAGCAAGGCTGGATCAGTGTGCACATCACTTCTCAGGCTAAAAGTGTGCTCAGATAACACAGGGAAACTGCTGAGGCAAGGCAGTGAGTTCATCCCTACAGCCCCACAACTGAGTTAAAAATTCACCAATTACTGACAGAGGCAGTAGGATCTGTCTTCTGACTCCCAAGCTCTGGCATGGATCAGGGAAGGCCACGTGGGTAGAAATCAGAGCAATCTTTGGGCTCTTCAGTGGGTCAGAAACACCTAAATTATCCAAAGGCAGATATATATTAAATAGTAACATCCATATTTAAGGATGTCACCCACTCACCACTGCCCAGTTAGAGCAGACCATTGAAGAAATCTCATTTACGGTACATTTTATTACTGGAAAAGCAAGACAGGACTGTGTTTTAAAAGCTGTCACTTACTGACAACTTGCAATATGTGGTTACAAACACTGAAAATGAGTGAAGCAGACACTTTGCTTTAGGAAGGATGAGATGGGAATGGCTGGTACATGTCTTGGTCTCAAAACATCAGACTTAAGTCTGATGATAAAGCAGTGTTTGCAAGACTAACAACAAAAGCTTGCACGTTAGAGGATTGAGTGCCTGCATGAATTTATGAGGGGATTAATTTCATTTACATGAAGGCAACATTAAAGGAAACAGAAAAGCCTCTGCATTCATTAAAAAAATAAATATAATAGTGAAATTTGGCATTTAATACAGGTTAAGCAGGCAAAACGTGCACTACATAAGCAGGAATCTTTCCAAAAACCACACTTTTTTGGTTACATGAAGACAGGCAGGAGGTTCTGTGTTCAAGTGCTAGAAAGGCCCATGATCCCTGCCTGTCTAACAGTTTGGGCAGACTCAACTAGTAGTCTAACACTTAATACATTGTAAGGAAGCCAGTTCTCTTCTGGTATCTGACACTTTTAAACAATTTATATATTTCAGTACAAACTGTTTTTATAGGTGGTAAGTGGATCTAAGTATTAAATAATGAAGAGATGTTCTTCCCACATCAGTTGAGTGATTGCAACATTAAAAGACAGGAACATTACTGCACAAAAACTGCTACATTTTCCCCTCAAAGAAGCTGTTCCCTAAATATTTCATAAAGCTACTTTTTTTCGACTGGCACTAAATATTTTTAAAGACGTTCCTTCCTCAGTAAATGTCTCACTAAGTGGCTTTTTTGAACAAGGCAGCTGCTTTCCAGCCATTTAGCTTTCCTAGACACTCGAGCATCAGCGTGATGAACGGAGCACACAAGGGTGCCAGACTGCTCAGGGCTGACCATTCTCCATGCACACACACAGGACAGCAAGAACCTGAGTGTGTACACACCCAGTGTCCAGAATTACCACACATATACATGTTTATTAGAGTACTGGATTGTTGCTGTCATCTGGAGAAACCATCCTTGTGGGTGGCAAGCTGGAAAAAGCAAATGGACACTGATCCAAGCAAGCTTTAATGAGATTTGACAGGAAGAGTCCAAAGTTTCACAATCTTGTTTTAGCTCTGTGCCTTCCAGAAAACACAAAGTTTAATCAATTTTAAACTTTCACTTTAAAGCATCTCCTTCATTTTCTGACTTTTTGTAGCTTGCAAGTACAACACAGGGAGCAATTCCCAACTTATTTCATCAAAGCTACATCCTGCCACAGGTCCTTGAGATCTGTGAGAAACGGCCAGAGAGTCACAGACTTCTCTGGAAAGTCCATCTGTCTTTCCAATACGGACACTGCCCTCTTCCAGCTATCCACCTCAGCATTCCTTGCACTGCAGCTGAAGCAGTCCACACTCTCTGTCACCAGCCAAGTCCTACTTTGCTCCCTCATCCCCTCTCATTTCTTCAAAATCACTTTTTCATAACTTCTTTGCATCTTTGTGTTATGAACAAAAGCCCAGGTCTTCATCTTACTGAAAGTGAATTCAAACCAGGTGAAGTGTTCACCGTCATGAGGAGAGCAGTTTGAAACAACAGACTTCAATTTTGCCATTAACGCCTTGTCCAGAAAAAAAACCCCAAAAAAACAAAACACACAAAAAACCCCCCCAAAACACAACAACAAAAATCATTCTTGCAAGAAAATTCTAGAAGAGATATCTTCACTGTCATCTATCACACTCTGCTTGTTCAACCTGAATATAAGAGCAAATTGGGAATATTTACAAGCAACAAAATAAGAGCAGCACAAACCAGTTTTACCATTCTGTCATTTGCAACACCTAAATACAAAAATTGTCATGTTTTTCCAATCAGCTAAATGCCAGCTGCAATGGTATCATTAAATCTGTACCAGGTCTAACAAATTAACAAGCAAAGCAATTAAGACTGTATTAGAGACCTTGTTCTTACAACATAATCAAAAATGCTTCTTTACTTCTGACAAAAAACCATAAATGTCAAAACAAAAGCTCCGAGCTCGAATTCTCATTTTCAGACTGAGCAAAGGCAGTTAATCTACTTCCGAAATGGCATCCAGTTTTGAAAAACTGCCTGGAAAGACCTGGGATACAAAATGGCATAAGGCTCAAGAAATAAACAAACAAAAAAACTTATGAAGAGGCAAGCATTAGGGAGGTATAGGCAGAAAGCAAAAATATAGAGAAAAGGTATATGAAAAAGAAAAGCAAAGCCCAGGACGGACAGACATAAAGAAGTACAGGAACTAACACAATTGCATTTAACAAAACATCTTCTCAATTACAAGTAACACAGCCATAGGCAGCCCCCAGTCCTCCAAATCATGGCTGTAAAAGAAATGGAACAGGGAAATAAAGCGGCAAGAAACACAAAATACTAAAGTTTAACTGGTTTTTTCCCCCCTTTAAACAAGTGTTCAGTGACTTCAAGTGAAGTAATCACTAGATCTGTTTATTTTCTTCCAAGTATTTCTCAAATACAGAACTCTGTCATAAAAATTATCACCCACCAGGCAATCTCAGTATCCCAGGATTTTATTTCATTTTTTTAAAGTGTTCAAGTATGCACAACAATTCATCAGCACTGCCTTTTAAAGTTTTATGATGTTTCCTTTCCTTCCTTTCATGGCCAAGCTTGGCCACCCTGCAGGGACCTCTCCCCTAGCACAGAGGAAGGGGGACAGAAGAAAACAGAAGGGTCACCCCAAAGCAAAGCAGCACAAAACCACAGCCAGTCATGTCCTGTGCTCCCCTGCAGCAATGAAGGGTGAAAGAGAACAGGCAGATGTAAGAGCTAATCCTGTCATGAAAAAGTTGACAATAATGTGTATTTCTGCAGCCTGGCAATCTACAGCGTCCCTGGGAAATGGATGTTGCAAAAGCAAGATGCTTCTTCAGATTAAATAACCACACATCTTGACTGCTCTCATATTTTTTTAGAAGTAAAAATGCATTGAGGGTGACTAGCATTTGTTTGCTGTGAAGCTCAACTTCATTCAATTTATGTCTGTCATTTTTAAAATTCAGTCTATGAAGAAATGATGGCTGCAGTAGGTAAGTGATAAGAATGACAATCTATTCAGGGTGGTAAAATTGAGAAAATTAAACTGTACAACTGCATGAGAATCAACAGTGCGATCTGAGCTCAACAAAACGCATGCATTTCTAAATATTTGCCATGAAAGTAGCAAATTTGAGTTGTTTTTTTTTCCCCTCCCCAAAAGCAGACCTTCAGCGGATTCACATCATCCCCCAAAAGTCATATAAGGAGAATCAGCTAAAGTTCACTGTGAGATCAAAGAGCTGCGCTACAAAATTAATGGAACCGTCAAGGTGAGGTTTGCACCAGGCAGGGCAACACAAAATGCTCACCAAGCTGGGGAGATTTTCCACAGAGAGAAAAAAACACACCAGGGGAAAAGAAGAGAAAGATTAAAAGACAAAGAGGTCAGAAATAAAACGTACGTCTCTGTGTAGAAGTAATTCATGTTTACTTCTCTTCTGTCACAAGAGAAAGAACAAATATATCCACACACATACACAACTTAGAGCAATTAATAGTGCAGAAGGAAATAAATCTGCCAGCTCCTGACAAGGATCACATTATTCTTACAAAATACAAACAAGTCTGTCTTACAAGTGTTTTAACCTGGAATTTATCAAAGCACCTCCTTGAGAAGTTGAAAATTCTAATGGATGCAATCAAAGGCAACAGAGAAGTCACAGCACAAGAAGAGACTCCAGAAAACTAAAAACCCTACCCACAGGCAAACACTGCATTTGTGGCAAGGAACCTGAGGAGTGGAGGAGGGAATAGGGAAGAGATAAGAATAGAGTGGAGTGAGTGGTCCCAATGATGCCAGTGAGGCTATGTATAGAATAAGCACATGCCACAATAAATGCAGACTGCACAATCCACCCCCAGGTATCTACACATCAAGGAACCACCAGCAACATCCATGGAACTCTTCTAATTTCACCTTTTAAGCACACTGCTGGGAGGCATTTTGATAGATTTATGTTGAAATGCTGGAGAGAGTTCAAATAAAAGCCACACCAGTATCAAAACTGGAGGAACTGATATATGAAGAAAGGAAAACAGCTAAAGCTTGGAAAAGGTGCAAGTGATGAGGATTCTTACAGCTTACAAATATCTGAAGGATGCAGCCATCGAGGAGACAGCAATTAGTCAGGACAAAATGGCCCTAATTTCAAATAACACAAAGGAAGAACAGTTGCAAAACAGTAATGGTTTCAGGAAATCCTTTATGGCAGAAAAGTGCAACAACAGTTATTTTAAAGCACAGAGCATCTGATATAGATGCACACATTAGATCATCTTATATGGAGTCAGTTGTAGTCTACAGCTCTGTCAAAGCATAATCATGATCCTACTGGGATGGCTGTCAGACACAGGGGACACCCAAGGAGCCTTCTACTGTTCCTTTTTTGGGTGAATGATGGTGAATTCCATTCCAAACCAAACTGCAGAAAGGTTTGTGTGGAAATACAGCTATATGGAGTACTTGCAGCTATTCACTTCAATGAAAATTCTGAAGTGATTACAGCTAATAAACACGCTCTTTCTAAACCTCTGAAGTGATATTATGATTCTGATAGACCATATGGTTTCAGTGTATTTATACTGCACTGAGCTCTCCACATGTCAGCTGTGACTGTGTTCTGGGGACACACAGCAGGTTTGGGTGGTGAGGGACCTCAGTGGGACTTCTGGTGGGTAGTGGCACTGCTGTGAACCACCCACCCCACCCCAAACTGCAGCACTGCCAAATTCAAGGAAACGTTTCCTCAACTGGAGTCTTCTTTCCCAACCCCAATACCCAAATCAGTAATCAAATGTTGGTGTTAATTGGCAAGGAATTAAATTAAGCAAAATACCCTGTGTTCAGACTGTTTTGCCAGCAACAGGAGCAGATGCTTTCCTAGAGGCAGTATTTAATTTACTAAGACCCCATTCACTTGCTGACAGCATTGGGCATGATCAAGACCTCTTGTGTCACTGGGAAAGTCGTAGCTGCTCCAAGAGTGCCCGTGAGTAAACAAGGAATGTTGCTGAATAACACAAAATGTCACTAACTTCCTGCAACGTCAATCCTGCTCTTCAGAGAGACAACAGAACCTCTAAAGAAGGGCACTGAGTATTTCTTCTTTGTAGGTCACTGAGCTATTAATATTTTTTTACTTTTTTTACCTCTGTTCCCATGGAGTTATGCCATGAGACAGATGTACAGTCACATTAACCCTACTGCAATCCTGCCATCCCATTGAAAACATGACCTGTTAGTAATTAATCTTAGAACTGGAGGTAATAATAATGCTCTCCACCTTACCAACAGCACTGCTTATCCTGCATTTACAGCTCTCACAAGGACCCTTCACAGGGGATGTGAGAGAACCAGGGGAATGTATTAGCTACTGCAAAATGAGACAGGAGCCACTGACTCTGTAACCCGTGATTCACCAAAAGCTTTTTCTTCATTTCATTTTCTGCAGTTAAACACATACTTGGAGAGACAAAAGGTCCATTTGTTTCTCTCTCGATGGCCACATGTGAGACTCATTAATGTTAATTGGATTTATGAGTGCCTGCTGGAAAGAGAAGAAACAGTAAAGATTTCCCATTTGCAGGGAAACAATCAAAGGAATCATTTTTTGTGAGTCTTGCTGATGAAGAAATGAGGAAATAATGGATGAGTCACTTTACATTATGATTCAAAATTCTTAAAATAGAAGAGATGAAAACACTGATTTTTGTACAGGTCATATTCATGTAAGGGACTCTTTCTAAGAATCCAATTTGAACCTCCAAGTATAGTCCTGCTCCTAATTATCCAAGAAGAAATCCTGGTCTCTGAATTGTAATTATACAGATTTGTTGCTGTAATTCAATTTGTCAGGTGTAAAATACAAGTGCAATTTCCTCTACACCCCGTAGCCTTCAAAGAGACACTGAACTTGAGCCTTCTGATAATTTATTCCATATTGTAGCTTTCACATTTACTATGCATAAAACTTCTGACAGATTTTTTTATTTTTTTTAAGAAGGTGATTATACATGGCTCTAGTTATTCTGCTAACTGGTTTGAAAATAAATCCAACATTCATCTCGTGGCTACAACACAGCATCAGCAACTACCTACCTGGCCTGCAGTGACCAGGGCACTTCAAAGCGAGCTCAGAATTTCTGCTACCTCTGATGGGGATGAGGGAGAACATCCACAGTCCTCACTCACATGCATTGACCTGCTCTATAGGAATTTTCCAAGGTTAGTCCTCTGCTCAGCCCCAGTCAGCAAAGTGGAGACTCTTTGAATCAACAAGACCTCTCTTAGAGAAAAGACAGTTTCAGCCACTCATAAAGAACTTTGGCACTTCTTCCTTCAGGATCATGTTTTCTCTATGGCAATCAAGAGCTATAAGAAATGAGTATGATGCCACACCACTGTGTTAAATAATGGCCTTCGATATACAAAGTATGTATCAACAATATTGCATATGAGTGATAATATAAAAATACATCTAAAAATATATGTGAACTAAGTATATAAATGTATCAAAACCATAAGCACACCACACCCACTGTATGAAAAGGTGCAAAATATCTGAACAATTTCCTGGAAATACTCAAGCTGTGGAAGTACACACTGCCCATCCCACAGTGAAAGGGCTCTGTGGGCTGAACAAGGTAGGGTTGATAGTTTGTTTCTCATTTTTCCCCTCTTTGAAACAATCTATAATGAAGGACTGCAGCATACAATGTTTTAGAAAATGCTTGGCTTGAGTTTTCCTTGCCTCTGCATAAAGCTGTCCTAATGACCACAATTCAATTTCCCTGTCAGTTGTGTTCCTGAGTACCTTTTAAAAGCCTTTCCAAAATTAAGGTTATATACTCCAGTAATTTTCAATATGAAAAAGTGTAATCAATAAAATACTGCTGATAATGCACACGATTTGTGGAGAGTGAGAGCTAAATATGAATTAGTTTTGGACAAGTTCCGAGTCTATCATCTTTCTTAATTACAAGTTGGGTCATTGACTACAAATCGCATGACTCAGCTCGGGAATCCCTACAAAGAAATCCTAAGTAGATTTAATAGTTGCATTTGATTTATTTGTTACTCAGAAGCTGGAACAAGCCCTGTGTTTCAGACCTCTGGCAGATCAGGAGCTCCCCAGAGAACCTCAGTGCTGGCACTGCTCCTGCCAGCTGGATGTCATCTGGGAGGAGGGGAGCCAGGGCATCCCAGGAGACCCAAAAGGTTGGGAACAGGGCACAGCAGGGACACGTCTCGCTCCATAAGGAACCTCACCACAGAGGATTAAATTAAAAGCTACTCTTCTACAGATCAAATGTGATCAAATTGTAACCTTGACTGAGGATGGAGGGACATTTAGTCCTGCGCTTTGCTTAAAAGCTCAGTGAATTAAATTAATGCTGCTCAGTCAAGTTTTTGGCATCTCCAAGGATGGAGATGCCACAGCACCTCCTTCCAGTGCTTGAACACCCTCAGTTCTATTCATTTCCCTTGTATCTGATCAGGATTCCCCATCTCTTAACTTGAACTTGTTGCCTCCTATCCCACCCCTCCCAGACAAGCCTGACTGATCAAAAATTGTCCAAGTCTCTCTGGTTTCCCAGCAAATAACCAACACAGACACAGCAGTGCCACTGCTGCCATGGATGTGCTGACAAGGACAGGAAAACCTTTGTCCTGCTTTTCTCTAGTTCTGTTGTAATGTCATTCCTTAATGCTGTGTTATCCCTTGGTAACTCTACATCTTCTCTCTATTAAATACCTTGGCTCAGGTATTCCTGCCAAAATACCTTAAATACCTTCACACAGCTCGCTGCAGTTTCCTTTCAGGCACCAGAGCACTGGAAAGATCTGCTTTTCCTTCTTTAATTCTCCATTATTTATGAAGCAGCTCCACTCTGGGCACACTCAACCACACAGGGAGCTGGTGGTGCAGCCACCAGGTTTTGCTGGGCTTTCCTAATTACACTGCCATGACACTTCCATACCCACGAGCACTCCAAGGTGTTTCATAAAGAAAACTTCAAGTGTTTCTGACATCCTGATGGTGGGAAGCTTTTCTCTCTGCTCAGCATTAGCAACACAAAAGGCTACAACTGCACAGACCTTTGGAAGCAGACCTTAAAAACTGCTTTCATCTCTTTCTAATCCTTAATTCCACCTGCCAGTTCATGCAAATTCACTGATTTCCAAACAAACAGGTGTCAGATGATTTACCGGCTCATTTGCACAGCAGAAGGACAAGCAAATATTATCTTGATTTTTCTCCCTCATGAAATATTTCCATAAAACTATCAGAAAAAATTAGCATGGCTATTAGAAATACCAATGCAAAGAAGCGAGAAAACCCATTTATTCAGCAGTACGTTCCACTGCTACCCTCAGAGTATCCTGTAGCATTAACTATATTTTAAACTAGCAGCATAAAAGGTATTTTGTTTTAAAAAAAGGCTACTAACAACCTTGCTTTATTTGTAGAAACAGTTGTTTCCTGCTCATGTAGAAGAGCATAATTTTCTTTATGCAATTACATTAAGTTTCCAGATTCTCACTTTTAAGCAAACCTAAAACCTAAAAACTTTTTTTTTACAATAAAGAGTATTTTGTAAAAATAGAATACTTAAAAAGAAAAAAAAAAAAACAAAAACACGAGAATACACCCACAGTGTACTATGCTGCAAGTATATAAGAAGCCTAAGACTTCTGGTATAAAGACATTTATACCATTGCTTTACTTTGTCCTTTTTTAAAAAATTCAGAAATCAACCCAAATGAGTGGTCAATACTCATATAAACAGGCTCAGAACTAAGTGTCAAGACTGGGACAGGCAGGTTTAGGGGCTGGCAAGGTTTGAAGACATCTTTGTGTTATACTCTCTCATGATAAAGCCAACTGTTTCCAACAGAGGAAGACAAAACATCCTACACAATTACACTTCTTTAAGCAAACTTCACTAAATAATTATATACTTCAATAACTACTAAATTTAAAAAAGAAAGAAAAAAAAAGAAGGCATTTTGCTTTATAAACTTAGGCTCAGGTTGTTTCATGGACTGCTTGGCCACACCCCTAATGCACCATAATCCTTTACAGACCCAAGTGTGCCCCGAGTTTTAACTCCAGACATTTCATCAAAATCCATTTGTTGAAGGAGTAGCTGATATTCTGTAATGGGTATTGTGGTTTCCTGCCAAAAACAGTTGCAGCAGAAATTAAATACTTAGAAATTACAGCTATTTAAACAATTGTATTCTGCCATGTAAATCAAAATGTATCTATAAGAAAAAAAATAAATTAAAAAAAAATCCATGAACTCCACGGACACCAAGATCACAGAATCATGGAACAGTGTGGGCTGGAATGGACCTCAGAGATCATTTAGTTTCTACCCTAGTGCCATGGGCAGGGACACCTGCACTGATTTGTATTGGTTGTGGAAGTATGCCATCAGTTAGATGGAAAGGAGGCTCCCTTCCTAAGTCCAGAAACTCATTTCCATAAGGCAAAGAGGCCAATTCTAACAGATATTGTTGCAGAGCTAAGTTTGAAAGAAAACAATCTGACCGAGACTTGGCCAGTGTAGGCAATCAAGCTAGATGCTGGCTGTGAGAAATCTTGCAACATGAATATTTGAGTTCAGCTGGGTCCCAGAGGAGGTAGTCTGATCACTTGCTATTTGGGGGAAGCAGCCTTCTCTAAAAATATCTTTCTCACACACATAAAAAAATCATTTAAAAAATGCAAATCACTACAGTCCGACACAAAGCCTGACGAGTCCTAAGTCGTTGGTACAAACTAAGAATGTTGATGAGCTTCTAAACACAAACAAACAACAAAAAAACCCCTCTCAATTCCTCACACCAATTCTCAACATTCTCCAAGCCACTTGTAGAATTTTAAAACAAAACCTGTTCTTCATCATATGCAATCAGGAAAGCAATGCCAGGTGGGAGACATGGAGATCACTCTCCAGGCATTATTTCTGGATTTGTTCTTACAGCTGTGAAGAAAGAATCTGCATTTCCTTTCTTACACCACTATCCCTATAACTACCACCCATTTAAAATTCCATATTAAAAATATTTGGAAATTTACTCTGAATTAATTAAAAAGAAAAAAAAAAAAAAGTTCCCATAGAAATTCATGCTCGCACACAACTCAGAGTGTTCAGAACAAACAACCTCTGCCAAGGGGGAAACAAAATCCTTGTTACTGCCCCATCTGTACCCCTGCCTTGGCCAGTCCTCAGAGGAAAGGAACTGTAAACATACATTAACAAAATAAATTAATTACACTATGAGTTAAAATCTCCTGGTTGCTGACGCCTTCAGACAATTTCTTATCTCCATTGAACAAACAAGGTTAAACATGACAAATATTGTGCCTCCTTGTGAGTAAATGTTGTTTTGTTTACTTTGGGTTTTTTTTTTAAACAGTAAGTCACAGCTCATCATATAACAGTCTTGCAAGAATGCTGAGGGAAAAGCATTTGTTCTCACTCCAATAATGTGTGGAAAAATAGAAGGGTCTGATGAGTACTTGTTTTTAAGGGACTGGCCAGATACAGCCAAATTAGGAAGGCTCACTCCCTTCTCCCATGTTTACAATTGAATCACAAGTGAGCAAACAAAAGCATCAACTCACTTTCCACTACCACCAGGCAACATTAAAGAATGTCTTATAAATAATTATTAACTGCATTAAGATATTGAATAATAGAAAATGTTCTGGATTGATTTTGTGGGATTATTTAAGTTCATCCCTACCTACATTTTAAGATGCATCTGAATAGATGACTTTGATTTTTGCAGAGAGTAATTGTTCCTGTTGACATGCCTGAATGCCATTAAGAAAAGGAGATATTGCAATTGTCACCAGTCAGGGGCATCAGAGATCTTGCAGCTACTTGGTCAAGTCCTACACAAAACCCCACTGTGCTCAACTAAGAGGCCACTCACCACTCAGTGTCCTCTAGATCCACAACTCAGAGTTAACTCTTTTTTTTCAACAGTGGATCCCTGCTGATAGGAAGGTCAAGAAACCTGAATTTTCCCAGAGCCCAAAGGAAAGACTTTTAGGATTGCAATCTGCACCTTGGAAAGGTCTAATTAGTTTAAAGACTTCAAAAATGTCTGTGGTTTTGAAAATACAGGAGCCAGCTTGCTGTTTTCCAGTTAGCAACATGGTAAACAACATGTTAGCAACGTTTTCCAAGTGTGAGCAACGTGTTAGAATTAATGTTGTGTATCTCAGAGCTAAGAAATTGCTATGGGTATTTGCATCAGAAAATATTCCAGGCAAAGGCCCTCCTCAGACTTATTCTTTAAGGCCTCCATCTGAAAAAAAAACTAAACAAGTGTACTAATTTAACCATGGTAATAGTCTAATTACATTCAACAGAATACCGTGTTTGAAGCCTACCATGCATTTAATAAGCTTTTACAGTACAAAAGTCTGCTCAGTAATAGCTCTGAAGCAGAAGCTGCCCCAATTTAAATCTGCTGCGTGCTGGACTCCAGCTCCTGCTATTTTTTGGACCAGAGGATGGAGTCACACAGAGCCTGATGGACACAGGAGTGCTGTATCTCACTGCACGAGGCTTGAGACCTCTCTGAATTGCTCTGGAAATGCACTTAAATTCTGATAGTTTCCTGTTAACTCACCAAAACATGCCTGCTGATAATGTTTTGAAGCAAAACTGTTACAGACATCCTCACACAAATAAACCAAGTCACCTGAGTTCAAACAAATGGACTTTAGAAGTAGGACACAGTCATGATTTTATTGTCCCTTAAACTTTACCAGTTTATTCTGTTGTCTTCTGAGTGGTTGGTTTTCAACCATGATCTAAGTAATGTTTATTAATTATTAAAATTAAATTAGGCAGAATTTATTTTGCCACTTTAACATTTTAATGAGTTAGGGCTGTTCAGCTTCTCTCACAGAAAAGATGTGAACGTTTTCAAGTTCCAAACTTAGGTCAAAAAAGACATTAGCAGATCCACAGGGAACATAACCACTGAAGAAAGTAACAGGTGATTTTTCTCCCTTAACTAATACAATTCTGGCCCAGCAACTCAACCCTAAAAGCTCTGCAACATTAAAGATGAAAAACAATGTATTGCAATAATTCTGCATGTGTAAGAGAGAATTGAAAAATTACCCTCCAGCTACTGGTAATATACAATATGGCAAACTGAACTGCAGGATGTCATTTTACCAGTATTTAAAGTAAACCTATGGTAAGAATTGGATATTTTATATGTGTACTAGAGAGCTTGAAATCAACGGACATTTACCCTGATCATGCAGAATTACAACTGCAGTTGTAATTCATCAGGAAATGTTTTGGTTTAATACTCTCTTCCTGTGGTAGGGAATGGATATTTGTAATAGAAATTCCCATAAAATACATTTTTATGTCCACCACAATCTATTTACTTTAGTAGATGTGGGAATACAAGAATGTTCTACAAAGTGTAAGAGAGCTAAAGACAACAGACAGCCTGAGCAACAGATGGCACTTCCAGAGGGCACCAGTGTGACAGTGTTTGAACTCCATGGAGTTTTCATAAAAAGTAGAGGCACGACCTAGGACTTCTAAAAGGAGTTATAAACAGATTAACTACTTTATTAACTAATTAATATCCCTGCAGTCATAACCAAGCTGGCAGGGAGGCACAAAGCTGTACTACATGGTAGCCACCTGAAGTTCATGAGATCGTTTTCTCCACAAAGCTTATGGCATTATGTTCAGAGTTTGATTCCAGTTTTACATAATTTGTTTTAAATAATTTGGGGACCACTGTTTCCTTTCCCCTGTGTTCATACTTTTAACCAAAGTATAAATCTACATATATTGAAGTCACTGTTAGTCACAAAAAGAGATTCTTGTGTTTGGTGTGTTTGGTCCTTTGAACAACTGCTTATCAAGACCCTTCTAATCTTACCTACATTCCATCTGTACCAACAAGATGCTTGAAACTAGAATTACAGTAGCAATTTACACCACACAGAGGTCTAAACTTTTCCCTGACCTCCTCAGCCAAGTGACAACACCTTAACTCATTCTGATCACCACCAGAGGAAATGTATTTGTCCAATTAAAAGATGTGAAGGAGCCCCACACGTCCAGTCCTCCACCTCTGTAAATCTCAAGGAAACAGAGCCATTTACACCAGAGTAATATCTTAAGGTGAAACAGCAGATATTCAGTCACCAGTCACATACCAGCTACTCAGAAGACCGAAGAGTCAGTTCTCCTGCTGACTAACCAAAAATTGTATCTATTAACTAGGATGAAGACTTTAAAATGGTTTGGGGTTTACATCCTGAAGGACATTTTAAGAATTTTAAAAAATTACATGTGGTTCTGATTCCAAACAACTGATTCCTCTCTCCAGAAAGCTGTTTTTTCATACAAGTTTCAATACTTTTTGAGATTACAAACTGCAAGACAGCAGCCACAGCAAGGAAGATGAATTACAAAGACAAACTACTGTAATTTGGCATCAGTAACATAAGGCCTACAAAAAAACAAAACAGAGTAAATGCTTTAAAAGATCAGGACCATAGGCAAAACAAAGATTTTGTAGAAAAGAAAAAAAAAAAAAAAATTATAAACCACTACAGACAAAAAGAACATCCTTGAGAAAACTTCATAGTCACCAAGGACGAACCCTGACATGAAATGGCCAAGGAATCAGGCCAATATTCATCAATTAAAACACCAAAAAGCATGAAAATGCAGAAAGAGCACTAGAAATCTGAAACATCACTGCATAGTACTGACCCACATGGTAAGTTTTGAGTTCCTTGTTCACAAACCATCTGCCACACAACAACCACATGGCAGTTGGTTCTCTTAGACAGTACTCCAGCAACAACAACAACAAAAAAACCTTCCAGAGAGCTGCCATGGAGTACTCTGGTGGCAGATTAGCTATTGTTAGGAGACTGTGCATATTTGAAGGATATTTCAGGCAATAGAAACTGCAGAGGGAGATGATAAAGCCTTATTTAACGGCACGAACATCACCAATTTCTTTTAACTGTACTGCTCCATTTTACTTTTTAGTAAGAGTTTGGAGCCTGTTCTTTCACAGGGACCATTTCCCATTAATTTGTTATTCAGATTTAGTTTCCTGGCAAGAAGCAGCAGACAAAAATTAGGCAAGGGATCCCTACCCCAATAGGTACCTGGGGGAACCACAAGCACTGAGTACTGGGCAAAGCCATCAGGTACCCAGAACTGCATGTAGATACAGGATCCTTCATGTCCCACCCTCACCTGACTCAAGGTTCATTCACAAGCAGTCTTTTTCTTATTTTACTTAATTTGAAAAGTTTTTACAGCAACCTGTTCTCTCAGTTACCTACATCCTGTCCTTTGTTCCCTCTTGTGCCTTTGTCTCTGAGCTCAGCTTTTCCCAGTGCCTTCTCTTGAGGAACAGAACTGTTCCCCATCTTCTTCCTGCTTTGTATCTTTATCCCCTCATGCACTTCTCTCCCTGTCCCAAATAGCCCCATCTCAAAGCCCACACTCAGCAGGCATTAAAGTCAGATGTGCTTTAGAGAAAGTCCAAGGCAACAGAAACGCTGTCATTCCATCTTTTCCACCAAAAAGTTACTCTCTGATGCTCTCCAGTGAGCGGTTTTTAAAGAAGGCCAAAGATTTGTGTTTCATGTTCCCTACCAGCTGACCAAAGGTTTGCAGCTCTTTCTTGCTGCTGTGTTCTGGGAGTTTTGAACCAAATCTTCATAAAGTTTTAAGTGACTAATTCTGTGTGAAACAGGATGGCAGGCAGAGGACAAACACATAACGATCACCCGCAGAGACAAGCAATCAGGGGAAAAAAGAAATCTCTCAGTGACCACTCCTGGAGATCAAGGAAAAAAAAAAAAAGAGTTTCAGGGCAATACCAGGTCACTCCAGAATGGGACAATAGTGAAAAGGCCCAAGGAACTTTCCCCCCTGAAGCCTGACCAGCTCAGGTTTGAAGATACACCACATAAAACCATCTCAAAACCGCAACACCATCTGACTAGACCCAGTGCTTTTCTACTTGATGTGAATTTCTACTGAAACACACACACTCAGCTTTTTTTTCTAGACAGAGCATGGTGGCAGAACTCTGAAGGAGAATCAAAACTTAACGAATGTAAGTTTTGCACAGAAGCAATTCTATGCTGTACAAAGGGAGGCTGTTTTCGGGTTCTCCTTGGTTTATGAGGAAGCAGTGATTTTAGAAAGCTTGGAGCTCAGCTGAAGAGACAATGAATGCTTTACAGCAAATAGGAAGATATGTCTGAGTCAGAGCAGCTTCAAAATTTATGATTTTTAGCTTTACAGATTGCTGTTTCTCCTAGTCTTATTCCATGATGGAAGACAGCAAGAGCATACTAAAAGGCTGTGTTCTTACTGGAATTTCTAAAGACTTATTCTAGCTTCCACTAATAAATGTTTTCATCCTTCCAAGTCTGAAAAGCTTGTTTACAGTGAAAATGACCAATCCTCTGAAATAATGCAACCTCTGATTCTCCCATTGAAATGGAGGTAAATGTACTTCAGCACCCCAGAGCTCTCAGCCTGAGCTAGTAATGCCCTGTATCACAACTCAATGGCATCTTTACCATTAAAAAATAGCCCAAACAAAACCACAACACCTTGATGCCTTGAAATCTATACCATTTATTTCAAAGGGAAGGATTTCATTTTGCAGTCCACAGAGCCAACATCAAGAACTCTTCCTTTTCAACCCAGTGAAAACTTCGCCAGTGTTCACTGCCCACAGAGAAGCTGTTGAGCTAAGGGCTCTCGTGGCAGTCCCACAGCCAACACTGCCTTGTCTCCCCTCGCATCTACCTCACTGGAAAGCAGGGTTGAGTTAAATTTATTCCCAGAGTACATTTTTTTCCTCCATAGTATGAGCACTTCAAAGCCCACACAATTATTTTTTATTTGAACTTGAAGTTAGCACCAGTCCTTCCCAAAATATTTTGGTCGCAAATAGTTTTAACAGTAAATAAATTAATCAGGAATATTGAGAATACAGGGCTGCCTTTTTTTTTTCCTTTTTTTTTTTTTTTTCCAAGGGAAAAAATTTAAAAAAAAAATGCTGTTGAAGCAGAATCCATGATGAACTGCAAGATAATACACAGTCCAAAAGTTACATCAGAGTGTTCTCAGTCCTGCCAAATGCATCTTTACTGAAATTGTTTAGTGGGAAGAAGGTGATGTATCATGCCATTATTTGAAATGCACCAAATATTTCTGCAGCAGGTCTTAGGTTTGCAACAGTAACAGTGAAAAATTACACACATATTGCCATCTCATGGATACTACAAACACTTGTTTAAAATTCCAAGAACGCCATCCCTAACAGAAAAACATGCAGAATCCACAGCAAATAAAATTGTAAAGATTTACAACGTGAAAGCAGGAACTTCACATTTGAAACAGTCCAAAAATCTGCCTCAGATTCTCTCGTAGTAGTTACTATTTTTATGACTTGGCTCAGACGTGCTTTAATCTCTTTATTTAGGGAGAAATTGCAAGCTTGCCAACTCTAGCAAATGTTAAGTACTTCAGTAAATTCCCCATCAATATAGGTCGTGCATTCGAGGGAACAAGAACGTGGTGAGTAAGTTCTGCTCCATCTCCTCCGAAGGGGATTTCAGAACAAGGCAGTGATGGGTGAGAGAGATAAACAACGTGGCTAAGCCCCTCTTTCAGCTCCATCCTCCTCTCCAGACATCTGTCCACACACTGTGTTGTGCCGTGATTGAGATGTTACGTGATGCAGCCAACCCAGCCTGCCGTGATCCTACATCCCCTTTATCTGAGCAGGCAGGAGGGAGAGCACATGGATTGCCAAGGCTATTGCATCGTCACTCTTCCATTAAAGTTCAGCAACAGCACGCAGCGACTTCGAGCAAGTCAGCAAAACCACAGGAAACCCAACAGATGTAAAGACACCTAAGCACGGAGGATGCATTCAGAAACAGTCCGAACAGCGTGTGCAGACCTCCCGGAACACCCAAGCCAAATTGCCTAGCCCCACCGAGTCCTGTCAAACCCTGAGTTTTGCTTTTACAAACAACTTGGCAGCCAACAAACCCAAACGCGGATCGTTTCTCAGGCAGTGCTCGAACAAACACATCTCCGTACCCAAACCAGCAGACGGACAAGTTTCGGGTCCCTTCCCGCACCTCCCCGGACGGGACTCGCGGCTGTCCCCGCACGGAGGGACAGGGCCGGCGGTCACCGGGGAGCCCCGGCGCCGGGAGACGCGCTCAGCCCAGGGGCGGCCGCTTCTCCCCGACCTCCCCCGGGCTGCGGAGCCCCGGCCCTGCGGCTCCCCGCCCAGCAGGGTCTCCGGGCCGCCCCTGCAGCCCTGCGGGAACACGGCAGCGCCTGCCCCGGGCGGGAGCCGAGGGCACCATGTCCCCGCG
>VXBB01013885.1:269684-302318 GCA_013399915.1 Illadopsis cleaveri | reverse complement strand
CCTCCCCCCAACTTTAAAAAAAAAAAAAAAAAAAAAAAAAAAGCTCACAGAAAGCATTTATAGTATACATTTATGACACTGCTTCCTAGAAACATCTCTGAGGAGGGTTTGGCTCTTCCTTCCCCGCTCTCCACATCCCTTGGGATGATGAAGCAGATAGGATTTCCCACACTTATCTCCGGTGCGTCTCCTGCGTCAGGCTGTTCTGTGACTCTGCAAAGCACACTGCACATCTTGGGGCTGTGCCAAGCCTGCCTGGGAAGACAGACTTCCAACCAGCTCCTCATGCCACAACCAAAATCACCCCACCCTACAGAAAATACACTGCTGACTATACTCTAAAATCCATTTTGGCATGAGAAAGCTTCAGATAAGTAAAAAAAATTCAGCAAAACCTGACCTTTCCTTGGACATACTTCAAGACTTACTGCAACATTATGTTCCCCTTATAGAAACACCCCAAGTGAATAAGCAGATATTTAAATTTTACAGATACCACCCTAAAGAAAAAAAATTAGTTAAACATAAGTGGCGTGATTACCTAATGGGCATAGCAAAATGTTAGGAAAGTGAAGTGTTTGGATAAAACAGCAACGATTAATTTTTCATTTAATTTTATTTTAATCAAATATAACATGCTTCTAGAGATCATACTTAGTGAACATACTCGTGGTTCCAGGCCCACACAGTATTTTAATTCCATAAGGTGCGTGGGAGGTTTTTTAAATCCACATAATTTTGTGTTATTTTCTTTTTACATGTTAAGTTATTATCATCAGATGGAGGGGAAATTAAACATTCTGAATGTGTTAAAAGCCTTGGTCTTCTTGACTCCTATTACCAACTGCTAACTATTGCTAAACTCATCCATTTTTGGAACATGAACAACCTTGATAACATCAGATGAAGACAAAATAAAAATAGAGCTTTGGCAAATCCTGTGAATTGAATTCCGGTATCTCGGAACACCGTGTAAAGCTCTCGATTGGCTTTGCAAATGTAACTCACTATATTAATACTGAAGCTAACTCATTTCCTTACTTTGCTAAGAGCAGCCAGAACTATAGTCATGCTGGAATATAGTGAGGAACTAAATAAAATCTGGGCTATGAATGTAGATGTGATTTGTTTTTTCCTGGGAAAGATTTTGGGGAAAAACCTTTCCAGAAAAGGTTTTGGGAAAATTATTCCTAAAAAATTTTACATCTAGTTATCCTTTCCTTTGGGACACATTATATATGTTGTTTCCTCCTTTTCCTGAGAGTGGACTGTAAAAGCCATCTTTATCACCACCTTAATTATTCAGCTTTTAAGATGACCAGAATTAAAAAGCATTTCTTTCTCTGCACAGTGCTTATTTTGACATACGGTCCTGTACAGAGCACTTAGATTTCATCACTACTCAGACACACAGTTATAAAGATGATTAATGAGCAGCAAGCTCGGGTTTTACTTGCCTGGGTCATGTTTACATGACAGGGCCATGCATCTGATGCCTGGGGAAGAGGTCCCTGGAGCATGGCCCTACACAGCAGGGGGAATTCTGGGCTCTGGAACAGGACAGCCCTGTCCTCACCCACACGTCTCTGCAGTACATGCTGATACATACAAGGTGGAACACCCCTGGTTTTTACATCTCTCCAGCAGTTTCCAGAGCAAACATGCTCTGAATTCAGACACACAGACATTCAGCAGGATGAGGAGTAGGGCTTTTGTCACCGTCACATCACAAACACAAGATCACGAAACCCCACAAAGACAACTGGCTCAGCTTGAGCACCCTCTGCTCCAGCTGCCTCAGCTCCTGTCCTCAACGCCTGCAACTCCCTTCTCAACACCTTCCTCTGTCTGCAACACACTGGTGAAGCTTCAGCCAGCCCACAAGCTCAAAAGGATGCCCTGAGGAGGCAAGAACGTGGATGTCCTATGGCATCACTCCTGGGTGCAATGTCACAGGAGCAATCTCATGACAAGGCAGGTTATTACATTTGCAGGATCTACATACAACCATTTCTCCCGATTTCACAGGTGAAGAGTTGCCTGAGGGCAACTTCTGCCAAGAGTTTTTGGCAAGAGTTGCCAGCAAAGCAACCGGGAAGGCTGCAAGAGGGTGCTCGTGTTTCCAGCCCTTGCTGGGTGGTGGGAGAACTCTTAAAGAGTTGATATTTCAGCAAAGGAACAGAAGCAATTTATATTGATTAGGATTTAAGTTAGAAGAGTAGAGATGAAGTAGAAGGGTTGATAATTATTAGATGCTTAAGCTAGAGCTCAGGCAATATATTATTTGCTTGTTTTAGTTGTGTTTGTAGAAGGAAACAAGACAAACCATCGGGATAAAGAAGAAACCATGGCTGCACCTGGACACAGAAACTAACTGGAACCAGGCAGGAGAGCTTGGACTATGCCCAAGACGCTATGTAGCCTGCCAACAAGATGAAGGTAAAAAGGTCACTATGAGGAAGACGTGCCTGACTTCATCCTTCAAGACCACTAATCCATTTCAAAGACCACCAATCCAATGGGAGAGAAGAATTGCACAGGCATAAAGGACTTTGAGCTCATTTAATACAAAGCAGGGGTAGGGAGTGGTAGGATTATGTATAAGTGTTTTTTAAGTAATTGAATGAATATGTAAGACTTCCAAAGACAAATAGAGGGCCAGAGCTTTGTGATTTTTGCACACATCTTTGGGAGAATACTCCACATGCTGCCCAGCAGCTGAATAAACATATTCTAACTAGTTAGGGAGTCCTTTGTCCATGATTTTATCAATTTTGTTTGTTTCACAGCAACATCCCTGGGAGGACCCATGTTGGGACAGTGCCACAGGTTGCAGCCAGTGAACAGCACAAGCATTTCCATCACACAGCCAAGGTGGTCTGTCCTGTTCCCTCAAGGCCCAGCTGAAAAGAAACCCCTCATATGCCTGGGCTGCCCTTGGGTCCCAGCTGACCCTTCCATGGCTGCCATAGCCTGACAATGGGCACACAACATCTCAGCCTGAAAAAGCTCCTCAGCTGCCTTCTGACACAATAAACAGTGACCATCAGAAACATCAGTGACAACATCAGGGAGAGGCAGATGTAGATTTCTATGCAAAGAAGGGTAATTTATGCTGATGTTGGTACAATAAGAACAATTCCAGTATGTATTATGTAAAATTCTTTGCTTTCCAAAATCCTATCAGCTCTAGAAAATCACATACAGTTTAGGTACTTTACTAATAGCTTTTATTTGGTGGAGCATATATAAGTCTCTTTGCTACAAGATGAGAAAAGATAATAGATAATTTTAAAAAGCACGGAATACTTTAAGAACCACCAAATACCCTGAATTAATTCAATTTCAGATTAAAAAAATAAAGCCTTAAATGTCAGGTGATCTCACTGTAGTCATAAATATCTGAAAGTTGTGTTATTATTTAATACCTTCCTCTGCGCTCTTAAGCCTCTTAGAACAGAAGCACATTCTCCAGAGATCACTGGCTAACAGTGTACCTAAAGAAATTAAGCTAGAGTTCAATTATGGTAAATATATTTCATTTTCCCCCCGGTATGGCCAGGTGAAAGGGCTGAAGTTCAAATGGAAATTAAATTAACAAGAATAAGAAAGTTATTTAACCCATAACTTATATAGTGTAGTATTTGCACAGTTTGCTAGAGCATTCACAACCAGTGTAGAAAACAAAGCATATAGAGCATATACCTCAATTTTTGTTATGAATTTTAAATCCATTTTAAAATCCTATCAGTGATCAATCATCTTCCATTTGGTAGCCATGTGTTCTCTCAAGTTCTTTAAATAATATTAAAAACCTAATGTAAGCAACATGCAGAATTAACTGATGTCCTTCAATGTCCTATATCTAAACCACCCAAAACATGATACAATTCAGCAAAGGAAGATGTCTTTCCACTGGAAAACTTACAGTGCTTTGGCTACAGCCTTTACTTTCCCTCTGCCAAATTAGTTTCAGCACAATTTTGATGAAGTTTCCAGACAAGTGTGGTTCTGCTGTTTTGGATCTTTTTATCCTATAAGGTCTAACAGAAACCAATTTTTTTCCCCCCATTTCTTTTAAAGCTCCACAACATGTTGAATATTACACTAGGGATAGTTTTGCTGTTGCTGGTTTTGCCTTCAACAACATTGCAGTTTAGTGATCCATAAAAATGATGAGGCCATACTCCTGGAAAGGACACTCACATCCTTAAATGCACACCGCTGAGGGGCCCTGTTGAAGCCAACGGGCACGGATCTACACCAACTGAGGAAAACAAGCCTTAAAACCTCTACAAGGAGTTTGTTGAAACCAAGATACACGAATGCAAATCTGTCGGTAATAAGCAGAATCAGAAACTGGAGATCTGGCTGGCTTTGCTGACTGATTTAAAATCAAGATCAAATCAGAGGTTGACTAGGAACAAGACTACCTGCTTCACAGTGTGTGGTACATCAAAAAGCAATTAAATCAGAGGCCTCAGCATTTGTTTTTGTTTGAATTGCAGTCAGTACCAGCCATTGACCAGTAACAGCATTTAAACAGCAAGCAGTGTCACTGTTGGGCAAGGAAAGTGAAGCAGCAAAGATTAGGAAATACACTGCAGTGGGAAGACGGCTAAGCACAGGCATCAGTTATTTAGGGATTCAGTCGTGCCTGCTGCCCACAACAACAATAACAACTCTCCCTGCTGTATTTTCAGAAATGAGCTTTTTGCCAACAGTAACGCAGCAGCTGCAAGCTCCACTAAAGATTGCAGCTTAATTACTACAGGATTCCTCCTGCTAAGCACTGACCTCACCAGGACTGACTGGTGGCTCTGGAACAGAGTGTGCAGCATCCTCACTTCTCTCTAACCAGAGCCTTCAGATGCAGAAAGCCTCATTCAAGCTCTTGACGTGCTCACAATCACCACCCTTGCTATTCCATCTCCTTCCAGCTTGGATATTCCTGTAGGCCACACACAGTATCATAAATTTCCTCACTGTTTGTAAGAATTTTTACTGGCATCCTACAAACCCACAAAAAGCTTCTTGTTCCAGCACACGGCAACACATTTGTTGCCTCATCTTGCTCTTGGTGTTAATGTTTCCACAAGAAAGGAGCCTTCATTGTTCAGCTGAGAAACATAGATACACATATATATATCTATCCTATATGACAAATATACAGATATCTGTAACTATTGCATCACTTTCACCTCCAGGGAATGCATAAAATATTACCACTTTTATAATGTGTGGCTGGATTGCAATGTGTAATCTCATAAAGGATCTTATTATGATTATCATACTAATAAGTTAGAGACAAGAGACTCTGGGAAACACAAAAAGCATAGTCAAGCTCTTACAGGTGAGCTCTTGTTTTATACCACACAACAGATCCAAAACAATACATGGACCCCTGCAAATACAGGCAGGAAAAGAGCAAAACTCTTTTGATTGGCATAGAGATCAACTGCTGTGCAAGGAACTCCCTGCTCATGCTGGTAATTTCCTCTGCCATGTTCCCTGCGATTGATTTTCACAAGTAGGAGTAAAACAGACTCATGCAAGCTGGGACATTGCCTAGAAAACAAATCTTTTGAGTTCACCTGACAAAATGAGTCAAACAGCAATATCATCAGGACCACGGTATGGCTTAGGTCACTTTGCCAAAGAGCAGGAGAATCTACTCAGGAACCTCACTCTTAAAGAAAAGCAGTTACTGCTGACAAAATGTGTTTTTAATGGCAAATAGTGCCAGGCTGGGAGTGCTGGTACAGTCTAATGACATAAGTTAATGCTGTATCAACTTAAACCCCACAAGGCTCAGGAACAATAGATCTGAGTGACAGAAAAGTCTTCTTTGTGCACTATTGAAATCAAATGAAAGGGAAAAGGAAAGGCAAATAGGTTACAAACACATCTGAAAGGAAATATAATGGGTGAAATTCACTGTTCCTTTTCCTTTCACCACTTCCTGGCAGTTTATTGTTCACATCTTGCTCAGGGCTACCTTCTGCCTATTCATAAATGGTCCCTGGTCCCTCTGAACAAGCTGTTTCTAGCTGCCACTTCCCTGTACTTTGTTATTTTATAGAAGAACCTTCTTAGTTACCACAAGGCTATTTTCCATTTAAAATAAAATGGAATTAGCATTTACAATACTTAGCAGTATTGTAGTAGCAGAACAACTGTAAAGAGGAAGGTGTTGTCCCAAATTCTGTGGTCCGCTCTTAGTTTTTACTGAACAGTGATAACTTGCACTGCTCTCCTTCACAGTAACAGAAACAAATAGAACTCCTCCAAGATCATCTCCTGATGTTCAAGTCTAGAAAGTTTGCTAATAATAAAGAGTTAGACTTAATGGAGAATGGATGAACAATATCCCAGCAGGCATCTAAACACGACACTTCACTCACAGCTCAGTGTTATTGCAATAATTGCCATTACAGTAAGACTTATAAATGTATTTACAAGTAAACATGCTCCAAACAATTGCAATACATGGTGCTGTTGGGGTAACACAATATATAAAGAAAGCTAAAAATCAAAGCCAATTTGCCAAGTACCTAAAAAGTCATACAACACTAATGCCGAAATAAACAATTCCATTATGTCCTATTAATGTAATTCCCTTCTGCCTTTCTTTGGACATATAAACCTATTTCCCAATCTCACAGCATCTCTGTTTTCATCCCTTGCTGGGATGCAAGAGAGTGCACACTTCTCACTTGTGCACACTAATTCTGCATCACGATACTTTTATGCAAGAGGTATTTAAGGGGACAACAGAGATAGCCAGAGGGGCAAATGTCTCTGCACCAATTTCATACACTCTGGATGGAATTCCTGCAGGAGAGAATGTACTATTTCTTGCTAGAGCTGAGAAATGCCATCTGATGGAAAGGATGAGAAACAGGAAGCGTGGGGAGGTGTTAAATGTTTTTTTGATTTTGTTCCATATCCAGGTGAATACTTCAAAATACGGCAGCCATAAAAGCCGAGGCAATACAATTTTTCCAGACAATTCATTTTCAAATCTGTCTTCATTCTTCTTCAGAAAGAATGAAAATTTCACTGAAAAATTCGCATGCATCCAGAATGAACAATCCAAAGTTAACAAACAGGGTACAGAGTCAGATGATGTGCTTTTTTTATGAGAATTAACATCACAAAATGGAGCGGCAGAATTAATCCAAGCCCCAATTTCTGACTTGTAAACCTTCAACAGCAAAATATTTAAGAGGTTTAAGAGGTCTGGAGCACAGAAAGCTGTTATGAAGGTCCATATACATGAATCCCTGTATAGTGTTCCTGGAATCAGCTGGTGAATTGGATCAGTATGTGCAGCTTTTGTCTATCCTAGCAAGGATATCCAGAGGCCAGATTGGCAGGCTGAGTCTAAACTCCTTAACTCATGTTCCCTCCAGGCCCACAGAGCAGACAAGCTACTACTGACTGACAGGCAGGCGAATGGGAAACATGCTTTTCTACTTGTGGGATCATATATTTCAGCATAGTTACTCTCTCTCTTTTTATCTCCATTTTCTCCATCTGATCAGGGCTCTCTCTGCTAATACAGGCACCCTCTCTTTGACTTCCAATAGAATAATATTCAGTAATAACCTACAAAGCAAGGCTTTACACAGTGATCGCTTTGACTGTACAATCTCTAACATCAAAAGTTACAACAATTTCCTCTTCCCATTGCCTTTCTTCTCACGGCAGAAGTTCAAATTTACATGCTTTACAAAGACAGATTCACCTGCAGAATTACCGGGGAGAAAATTCTCAGGAAAGAGTTTTCTCCAACATCTGAGACTTACCCAGCCTCTGGGAGATCTCATTTCTGCTGCTGTCACATTATACAAGAAGCATCCCTTTATTTTTTTCACTCTTTGCTTGCCCCAAAAAAGACTTCAAGTAATGCAGATGCCCACAGTAACCCAATACCTTAAATCCATGTTTATGCTGTGCTGATATCCCATGGAAGCACTGCCAAGCTGCAAAACATTTAAAGTTCCAACCCAACTGGAGAGTATGGAGGTCTTTAGTGATGACCAATAGCTTCTGTATTTTATTTGCATCAAAAGCACAAGGCTATCTATGTCTCGTGTTGAACATGAAAGTTTTTCCTTCCACTCAGGGAATGGATCACAACAAATCATCTGTAAACCTCTACAGCCAGCAGATGCAAATGTGCTTTTCTCTCCCACTGAGCTGTATCTGAGGGCCATGAAAGCACAACCTGTTCTCCCCCAGTCTCCCACAAATCTTGAAAATAAAGCAGTACCAACGGCTTCAGAGCAAATACCAACAGCATTCATTTTCCCTTAGACAAATATAACTTTTACACCACTTGGAATGTTTTCCCACTTTTTTTACCCTGTAGTCATCCCTCTGCGTAAAAGACTCTCAAATGTGACATGGGTGACGTAGGAGGGAAGAAGTATCCATCACCACTTGCCAGGGATAAGGCACTAAGGAGAAGAGACTAAGGTTTATGACAGCATCATAAAGGTAGCTATGCTTAGGTTAAAGAAAATAACCCCAACCAACCACAGAAATCCCTTCTCAGAGCAGATTCTCTCCATCTCGAGGGTTTGGTCTACCACCTAGGCCCACACACACCCTCAGAAGACAAAGTTTTCCCCTTCTGTCACTGCTTTTCCCCTTCTGTCTCTGCTTTCTGGATTAAAGTCAGCGCCATCCCAACAGCTCCCCACAGCCACTCTGGCTCCAGGACAGGCACTTGGCATCACATCCTGCAGCTCTTAGCACATCCTGAGAACAAGAGGGGAAGAATGAATCAGCTCTTTTAGAGTTATAGCATATCTTGGCCATTAGCAGGAAAAAAACTACAGGAGACAGTGCTGATTAATGTATTCCTCTTCTTTCTGCTTCTCAGTTAAGCTTGTAAAGGCTTGTCTGTCAACTCCTGTTCTTCCCAGCATCCATGGGGTTTCCTATGATATAATTATCAAAATAAATTCAAAAAATGTTTTCTTTCTCTTCAACGTCAACTGTATATGAAGAGGACATTGCAGCTCAGGGAAGAGGGAAAATAATGATAAATCTGCAACAGCAAGGACAACAAATAACTGCATTCTCATAAGCACTAAGAGTTTTATTTGCCATACTAAGGATGAGATCAAGCTGTACCACAGGTATTCAAAGGAGTCCGAAAAAAGAGGGAGCAAAATATTTCTTCTCTTTCTCTCAAAAATACAAAAGGTGCCTCTGATTTTAGGGGATTGAAGCGGATTGCAGCACGACTGCTGTTCGCCCAGTCCCAACCCTGAAATGGAAAGCACTGAAATACCCATTTATTTCCCTTCCAGCTGCATCACCTGGGAGCTGGAAGCGTGTCACACACTGTGATCTCTCCTTGTTTTCTTCCAGGCTGGTGGCAGAGGGGATTAGGCTCTGAGCTCCACTGGCTCCAAGTGTGTCATTAGGATGACTCATACTGAGGAGGAATTGTGGTTTTTGGTGACTCACATGATGGCTAGTTTGGAGCTTAAGCCCTGTGTTCAATCCTTAGCTTGCAATCCCTTCAGTAATCTTTTAATATGAAATTTAGTTCACATACAGGCCAGAAGAGCTCCCTTCACTGAAATTAATTGGAAATGGATTGTGAAAAGCCACTCACATTAATCACCATGAACAGTAAAAAGGAAGTATACTTCTTGGGGTGAGTTGTTTTTTTTTTTTTTCATTTTATCTTTCCCAAGCATACCAGAAGCCCTGCTAACCAAAGTCAGCACAGTGCAGTCAGAACCAGCAAAAGCTTTTCAGAAATCTTAGTAAGCACACAGCATCCCTGCATCACCAGAGGTAACAAATGATCTGATTTAGGCTTGGGCAAAAACAGCCTTTCAATGCTACACATCCACTCATCCCCCACTCCCGGCCCCACCTTTCTCTGTCCTGGACACATAGCCAGATGGCTTCAAAAATGTGTGGAATATGACATTTTAATTATAGATCACCTGCAGTTAGACCAGGCGAGGCCTCTCTGAAGAATAAAGGAGAACAATTAAAGAAAAAAGGATAGGCTGGTTTCTAATTTTCTGTCTCCTCAGATGGCACGGGGGAAACAGGAGCAGGGAACAGAGTGGATGACAGGCCAATTAAAGTTGTTCTTCTGGCCTGGGTGATGCTGGCACCAAGCCCAGATCTCATTCTCCTGGCATCTCCTTTGTGTCCTATGGCATCTTCCATCTGAGGAAAGGCATCTCCTGCAGCCCCACTGAGCCAGCTCAGGGCTCCAGCTGGCTCTTGTGTTCTAAAGTTTTGGCATTTGCTTCAGCAACTTGCTGGACTCCACCACGACCAAGGAAATGATTTTGGTGCAGAGGAAGTGGCTTGGAAAGTGCGTGCCACGGCTGATCCAGAAATGATCCCCAACCAGCACCAGCAGGGCTGGTAAGATTTTTTAGGTTTTTTTTGAGCATGCCATGGCCACGGCTGACCTTACAAGAGCAGCTGTCCTTTCTCAGGGGCTGAGAGACTTCATCAGATTAAATGTTTGAGCTTTGCAATAGGTCTTTGCTGTCCACTTTTTGTTAAAGTGGAATTGTCTTGGCCTTCCAATCCATATGTTTTCTGATGTTCCCAGTAAATGGTTTCATTCTTTGCATGACAGTTATTTCAGCTCTGAATTGCCCCGATCAGTCGGCTTAATTCCATCAATAACAACCCAATAAACGGGCTTTAATCTTGCAGTAATGGGTACTAATGGCAGCTTACTCTGGAGTAGCCTTTAATTAAAGCAATTTAGGCTCAGCTCTGGTCACAGCCGAGTGCTAGCCCTCACCACAGAGGTTTTCTGCTTGAGATGCTGGAGCCCAGGCTTTTGGAGCAAGCCATGCAAGCAGAAAGAAATTGTATTTGTGGGCTGAAGTGGGAAACTACTCTCAAAGGTGTCTGAAGGATTTCTTTACCCCTCAGCAGCAAATGTGCTCCACAGTTGTGGTTCTTTTATACAGATGGNGGATTTCTTTACCCCTCAGCAGCAAATGTTGTGGTTCTTTTATATAGATGACTTGTTTTAAACAAATCATTAATGGGTTTTTGGGGTTTTTTTGCAGTGAAGTTTGGGGATCAGAAAACAAAACAGAGAACTATCACAGACATCAGTCCAGATTTAAGAGTTCAACAGAACAAAATACTGCCGTTCCCTGAACATTTCCTAGATTTCACTCATTCCTTAAAAGAAATGGTGTTTTCCAACAGGTCTGATTTCATTCAGACTCAAGAATTAAATATTTCCCTGTCTTCTGTCCCTTTCTCAAGAGTTTTCCATGCAACAATGCCACAGTTTATCACTGTGGTCTTTTAAGGTCCAAGGTTTTTTTTGCTCTCTCACCTTCAAAGTGATTAATTTCTCTTTTTCTGTTAGACCTTTAATGAGTGTGACACAGAGAATGAAGAGTGCAGATTGCCCTGGTGGTCTGGGCAGTCTTCAGCAGCCCAAACAAGAAACTGCTCTGCAGCAACTCAAGCACTGCCGGGCAAATGTTCCACAAACCTGGGAGGAGACAGATGCTGCCATTTTAATTTCTGCCTTCTATAAATGAGGCTTGTCATTAAATCCAGGAAGAAAACAAGGACTGGTACAATGCAAAAAGATGAAAAGGCGTAGAGTATTTTGAGGATAGCCACTTACAATGAAAGTGGCTGCTGTAGATGTAAAGTCTCTGGCTAAAGTAAAACTACAGCCAGGTTAAGATGATACAGAGATAAACCTTAATGCTTTCCTTGAAGATGCATACACCAAAATTTTCTCCACTGATGCCATACTTAAACCAATGTCAGGTGAAGTGATCAGACTGTAGAACATTCAACCAATTAACTTCCCTGAAGCGTTTCCTAGCCAGAGAAATGCAATGCTCAGCTGTAATAGCAGCAATCACATTTTCTAACTGATAATTGAATTAATTACTGTAGACATTTAAATTTCATAGCATAAGATAAGCACAGAAATGTTAACATCCAGATATTTCTATCACCAAAGGCAAGTGCTAATTTTTTCAAGTCAATATTCCCATGGCAACTTTGTTACTGCCAACAAGGAATATGAGACAATGACACACATCAAATGTGTAAGATAAGAGGGGAAAAGGGAATATCTAAATGCTGGGAACTTTTAAATTCAGAGAACACCAGAAAATAACAGAGAGACCCTTACAGTGATGAAAACATGCACTGTGCACCCCCTTGCATCCACTGACCTACTCTGGAAAAGGTTACTCAGAGGTTATGGAATAATCCCTTCTATTAGATTTCTAAATTGGAGAAGACAGGCAACTCTCTGGAATGGTCTAGGAGCAGGGTAATCTCACTTGACACCAGCATGCAGGCGAGACAATGCATCTCCTCAATTTTAGGATGGGAAATTACTTGCACCTCTTGGCCTCTTGTTATTTCCTGACAGAGCCCTGCCTGTGCCTATAGACTCAGAAATGGAAAAATAAAACCAGGAGCAGCCCGATGCATTACACAACCTTCTTCTTCTTCACTTGCAAGAACATTCCAGGAAACTTCAAAAACTGTATTATTCATGGGTGTTTTCAGAATTTTTCTTTTGGTCTAATATTTATCTCTCTCCCAGTTTTCTACTCCATGACATTGCCAACAGTCAGTGACTGTCTTCTGTGTTAACAAAAGTCTTCTGATCATCTGTCTGATAACCAGATTGTCCCACATTTCTACAAAACCATTTTCCTAGAGACTCAAACATAATTATTGCATGCTGTAAACTCAAGATACTTCAGCAACAAATTTGTTAAATCAATTAACTGTCTGGGGATAGATGCATATATCTACTTTAAACAGTTTTGTACTTTAGCAAGTATATATGTAGGAAAGGTGGCCAAAATTGTAGCATTTCTTCTGTCTTGAGGCAATTGCTTATGTCACTTTATACAACAGGTGATTCTTGCAGCAGTGAAAGCAGTTTTTTATTTTTATGATTGAAGAATGACAAGCCAACCACAGATTAAGTTTAGATATGTCCTTCAAGAACTTGGTTAGAAAAGGAGAATTGTCTTTAAAATTTTGGGAAGATTTACATATTGCACAAGATTTGCCTTCCATGGCACAATTGCCTTCCATGAATTTTCACTACAGAGAATAACCCATACATGTTGCAGGAAACAAAGTGGTAGAAACCATACAGCATGAGCACTGTACCGAAAAGATGACCACTTCCTCCTCAAATACAGTAAAAGGGAAGAAAATAAATTTCCATTAGATGTGGTTCCACACAGTGAGGAGGTCCAGCCATCACAGACACCCAAGGTTACTGTACCATTACCACAAAAGTTAAATAAAATGTTGGCTTCTTCCCATCCCTGAAAATTTGCTGTCAACAGAGCTACACCAACATCTGGGACCACCATTTTTCACTGTCTTTTTACACAAGGAGAAACAAGGTCAAAGAACCTGACATTTCCACATGTTACGAAGCACTTCATAAGGACACACTCAATATGAAGTATATTGAATATCCTTACAGAGCAACTAAGAAGAGCCAAGTACTCCATTCTCAGCCCCAGTTCCCAGATCTGAGGGCGCTAGTCGAGATCTACAGAGCACTTTGGAGTGAGGTCTCTAAGTGGCAGCTGAGGCAAAGGAGAGGCACTGTAGTTTAGTCAATATTATCATCATAAACCAAGGACAGAGAGCACAGACACAACGAATCCCAGCATAACACACAGAGTTCTGAAAATGTAATCAAATCTGAGCCCCACCACTGCTCCAGAGCAGCAGCCCAGAGGCCAGAGCACCTTTTTCAGCATCAATCCCTTCTGAGGAAGCCAGGTTTTTCTCTAAAAGGCTTTAGTCTCTCTGGCTCTGCAGTGCTGGTGCCATGAATATAACAATTTTACTGAAGTATTTCCCTATCTTCCTCTTCACAGAGTGGGTTGAATGCTCAGGATAGAGCACCAAGAGTTAAAACCACTATGGCTGGAGCAGTTTTATAACCAGTATGACTGCTAGCTGTTGTTGCTTTGCCAGGCACCTTTAGTACAGTACTGAGCACTTCCCAGCTTCTTCTTCTGTCAAAGTCAGGGGAGGGGAAAATGCAGCATCAAACTATACTGATGCAAATTCAATTGCACTTGTAATAATAGCTGTCATCCTTATCACTTTCCCTGAGAATGTTTTCTGGGTATCCTCCTTTTCTCCTATACTGACAAAGAAAAAAAAAATACATTTGAATTATTTTCTCATAGCTTATTCAGTGTTTTGAATCCTGATATGAAGGGAGAATAACATTATGCACCATTTTTATGGAGATAATGGGAGTAGTTCCAGCAGTGGGCAGCTTCCCTGTGATGGTTTTATATTAATGCATTGGTCAACAAAGGGAGTAATTCCTTATTGTGAAATATTCTATTCAATAACTTCATGAAATTTCACAGTCCTGATGAAAATCCAGCCAAGTAATTTTTGTACTAAAAATACCCAGAAAAGTTACTAAAAAATCTACAAAAGTACTTATTCCCCATTCCCCAAAACATTAAGTCCCCTTTCCTTGTTCACCTTCCCCACCCCGTGCAGTTAAATGTCATGGCATTTCCAGATGGGAAAGCTCTCCTTTGAAGTATCCCAGCACATTCAGACATGAAAATTTATGCCCAGGAAAATTTCACATTTATCTCTAATATTGCACTCCATTGAGAATCTAAGTACCTTATATTTTAAAATAGGATGCTTTATGATCCAGCTCCTCCCAAAGCTGCTGGTGGAACAGCACCCAGCGTGACACTTCCAGAGATTCTTGGGCATTGTGTCTGTGAGAGGGTATTCTCCAGACCATCCTTGCTAACAAGCAGGGGGAATTTTTAACAGAGAACAGAATGCACAAGGGTTGCAGAAACAGAGATTATTAATCCCCTTAATCTCCCTGTCACATTCTTTTTCCTATACATTGATGTAAAAATCTCCAACTGCTTTGTTTTATTCAATACTTTGCACTTTTTTTTTCCCCTATGGCTTGGAGACATGTATCCAAAATGGAATACTTCTTCCATGTCTCTAAGGCCTTTCATGATCAGGAATTCAAAAGGAAAATGTGAACACAAACAGGGAAAAGCATTCTTAGAGGCAACAATTCCAATGTTACAGACTAGCTGATGCTAACAGTGACAGCAGTTTACACATTATCCACTAGGACAACATTTGCCATGTTTTTCAGAATTCTGCTTTAATTTCAGTGCTTGCTCTGCTGCACCAAAAACACCCAACAGTTTCTGATACCAACAGAAGAGGGTGTCTATCCCCTGTGCTCTGCAAAAATCAACAAAACACTGAGTGATCATCTGAATGGCCTTATTTCTTTATCTTAAAGTTCTGCTGAACAAGGAAAGTTTAAAGACAGAAGGCAATAGCATCCAATACAAGCAGAAACATCTTGCCTATTTTTGCATTGTGTAACCTTTTTTTAATGCAAGACTTAAATAGGTCAAATTAGAATTAAAATATCATATGTAAGGATGATTTTGCTAATAACTTCCAAGATTACTTTAATCACTTTGACATCTTCTATAATAGATTTCAGTCTTGCATTTATATATTTATCTGGTCTGCACTTAGGCAGACCTTATTCTTAAGGAAAACCCTTCAGTTTGACTCGTTTTACATTCCTACTTTTAAAAACCCCACACCACCTTTAACATTTAGATTATCTACACTGTAAAATAAAAATTCAAATTACCATCACAAAATTTAATGGGATCAGGTCGTTTAAATTCACTAAAAAACTAAGGTCATACTGCTCAGCCAATAAAGGTTTAAAGTGGGAACATTAAAAGAAAGAAAATGGGCAGTAAAACATTCTGAGAAACATAGATTGTTTTCCTTTTTTCTTTAGTTAGAAGATAGAGATGGCATAGGACACATGGGAAAGGTGCTCAGCAGGGGAATAACTCCAAGAAATCTCCACTGGCTTCAGCAGAAAGAAATTATGGTAATGTAGAATGGAGAAAAAAACACTTCTTCAATACTTAGGAGCTGCCTTTATCTCTCAACTTCCCTTCCAGCTAAGACTAAGAAAGCAATAGTCACAGAACAGGAAATAAATGAAAACAAGGAAAAAGTCTGCCCTCTCATTAGGACAACAGTCCCTTCCAAATAACTCAGCCAAGGACAACACCTCCTGATGTATTTTTCACTAGAAATGCTGATTTTGCACTCTGAGATGAGAGATAGCCAACAGCTCTGGTGAGTGCACTGAACATTCAGGCTGTGTCTGCCTGCTCCAGCCAATATATTCGGAGCATCCTCAGCATTGCACCTCTGGATCATCACTTCTGCAGCAGCCTGAGAGATCCCCAGCTGCTGTCCCATCACTGTTGGGCTAAGCCCAGCATCCCCCAGCCCCTCGAGGCCAGGAAATCAAGGACTGCGTTTGATATCCTGTTTTAATAACAGTGGAGGGAGCACTGAGGACTCCCTGGGTCGTGCTTCAATCCAAAGCTGTCAGTTCTCTGCCAGCACTTACAGCAGAGCAGCATCACTTTGCTTGTAAATGATGAAAGATTGCCTAATTCTTCCCTAGTTTGTTCCCATTCATCCGCAGAATGCAGGGTGTGGGTGACAAGTGACAAAGAATCAAAATGTTTTAAAGCAATAGTTCATCCTGCAGGAAACCAGAGCCTCACCTGCTTGTCTTGCTGGCTCAAGGAATATGTTCCAGAGAACAGAAATAAATCAGAATTGCCAACATCCTCAGCAAGCAACACACCTCAGAAACAGCAATAATATTACCACACCCCTTTCCCAAATAGGTGCAGTTGTTCCCTAACGAAGACACTGAAGGGCTCATTCAGTTTCAAACGTGGTTTTTTAATGAGTTCTTCCACGGAACAACTTGATAACATCTCCTTCCTGCCCTTTAGATGGAAGGGGCAGCAAGTTACTTTGCAAAGCAGCCTCAGTCAATATACTTCCATGGGTTTTTTCGTGTCTCATGTCAGGTGATAAATATCTGTCCCCACTAAGCCTGATACTTCAAGGAGACTGCTTGATACTTGCAAATTTGAAAAAATGAATGACAACACATCAGTTCTACCTCAATTGAAGAGCACAGCTATGCAGACAGAGCAGATTGTTCTTAAAGATGTAACACTAAAAAATGCCAAGCTTTTACTTCCTGGGGAAGAACAAAAAAAGAGTTTTCTCAGTTTCTAATTCTTTTGGGTCATTTTTAGATGGAAAGCATTTTGTCTAACATGGTAGACTGTAAAGAAATAAAATTAGTGGAATTTTCAGATGAAAATATCCTTCTTCCTATTCACCAACCAACAAAATAACCAACAAAAACATTGGCAAATCAAGAACACTAGCAAAACAAACAAACATCCAAAAAAACAAAAACAAAAAACCCCAACCCCTTAGTAGCTAGAGTACATCTGTACAATGTAACAGTAAAATTGATGGAGTACTTTTTTACACAGTCTCCATGTTCCTGTAAAATAATGAATTCTTTGGATACTCTGGTTAATGCATGAATACAGCTGAAGAATTGACAACAATAATTTTAAAAGGGAATGGGGGGAAAGGGAAGGGAATATTCATTCAAGTTTAAAAATAAATTTATCCTGAGATATGTTTATTTCCCACATAAATTTTTTTGGGGTCATACCACAATCAACTCTCAAAAACCATATATTAATTTTGAATGCAAGAAACCTGATTAACACCAAATTAATGTCAGTTTAACAAAAATACGTGAAGAATCTAAACCACCAAACTAAGGCAGGACAAAGCTACACCTGTCAACCAGCTCCAATACAGTCCTACTTTACCCCTGTCAGGATTTCATGTTATCTTTTTGGCTTTAAACAGGGCTTAAGAGATCCTACTGGTTTCACTGTCATAATTAAGCTAACCTGCAAATTGTAAGCTGGACCATTGTCTCTTCAGCTCTCCAATAATGACCCTTAGCATTACCACAATCCACAGAATGCATCATAGGTAAAAACAAGGCTGGTTATTCTGGTTTTTAAAGTGACTTTACTTGATTGTTCAATTTCAGTGCTTCACTGGCTGCCTAATTGCATTACCAAGGCTGTCAATAACCACAGCATCACCAAATACAGCAGAGTCTTTCTTGAAAACACACTTCATAACTTATAATTAATTGACTTTGTGAAAATTCTTTAGATTTTTTGATTTTAAGAAGCTCATCTTCACACTACTCCTTCTCTGTAGCACCCAACACCTTGTCTGCTTTCAAACCATTCCTGTATTCTGCAGATAAATTACAATGCTGCAAATGCTAGTAGCTTGGTGTTATTCAGACTATACCAAGAGCAGTCTGAAAAGCTGTATGCTTTGTCATTAAAAAGTTTGTGCACTTGTTTAAGAAATTAGCAGCACTAATTAGATCAATATTTTACTGATCCTTCCCCACAGACTTCCTATTCTAATTCAAGCATTCGCATCTCACTGTCAAGGCTGGGTTTCTGCTCCAGTTGCAGGCTGCACTGGGTGGATCTGCACCTCAGACAAATTCATGGCTTCTTCCATTTGCAGAAGCAATGAGTGTCTTTGTTGGACAGACTTACAATAAAAATGAAATACTGACGGGAATTTAAACAGCACCACTTTATCCTTAAATACTTCTGTTTATTAAGGACTGCTGCAGAGAGTGCCCTGAACTCCAAGACAACAAAACCCACATGTGGTCTAATCAGCCTGGGACCAGGAAAAAGACATAACCACATCATGCAGTCATCTTGTGCAAACTAATCAGATCTGCTGCCACTGATTGGATTTGGTGCACTGCAACTGAAACCAGACATGAGGCACCCAGACTGCTGCTGAGGGATGGAGTGGCAGCATGGACGGGGCAGGAGGCAGACACCTCCTGTCCAGGACAGGTGAGGCTTAGGATGATACATTAAAAGTGAAGTAGGTGTGTAGCTGGAATCTGAGTCAATAAAAGGCAACCAGACCTGGGAATTCAGACTTTGGAAGAGGTAAAGCTGAAGGTGGGATCTGCTGTTGCCATCCCTCACCTTCTCAAAAGAGCTTCATTCATGGTAGGGAAAGATGCTTCAGACTGAACTGAATAACTACCTCGAGAAAGAAATAAGGGGCCAATAAGGAACAGGCAGTAATAGAAAACATTAGTCACCAGAAGTGGAATGAACTTCCATAAGTTATGTCTTGCAGAGATAACAAAGGCACAGAGTCACACTGAGATGGGTGGTGTGCACAAACAGAGAGGGGGAATGGTTCTTCAGCTGCATATTTTGGCTAGACAGACATCAAAGAAAGAATAGAGCTTTTTCTCCCTGTTAGACATAGGATAAATTGCATTGTGGAAGTAAGACAAATAATTTGCTTCAAATATCAATAGGAACAAAAATGTTGATCTCAGCGGGGAAAAAAAGCAGGTGAAATAATGGAAATAGAGGACAAAAGAGGAGAGGATGTATCTACAATTGAAGAATGGAAGAAAAATGCAGAGCACATTAAATCCAGGAATCTAGGCATAAAATTACAGACCCAGTAGTGATTTGGCTGCCTTTTTCTTCTTTCTAAATTACCAAAATCATGGATAGCTTCATGCGTAGAGACTCACGATGCAAGTACTTAACATTTAGGTGGGAAGAGGGCGAGGAAAATGATTTGGACAATTTCTGCATGGCTGTTCAACTGATTGCCTCACTATGTCTCAACAGGTTTCATCCCTCAGATAAAAAGCTGCAGGTTTCGGTTCTAAGGAGAACTTTACTCTGATAAACACCAGACCAAGTACTGTGTGTTCATGTTTTGTTACTGGGTGCTAATATCACAGAATTATTTTACATTGCCCATTGATATTTTTATCTTGCCTAAGTCAATTAAACTGAGACATAAAAAGTAAACTGACAACAGTAGATGTTGGGGCTGCACTAGCAAACATTTATAGCTCTACTGAAAACATTGATCACTGGCTTTAGGAAAAAAGTCAGATATCATGTGGCCAAGTCAGGCTGTTCTGTTTCCTGCAAGTAAACCCGGTGAATCCTTTTTCTTCTTGTTGTTGTTCTTTGAGAGTTTTTTTTGGGTTTTTTTTAAATAAGGTGTTAAGCATTGGGCCAAAGCAAGTGTTTCTCACATAAAAGCAGGGCACATATTTTTATGCTGGACAACTTTCATTGAGGAAGGTCATTTCTATATAAATATAAAGAAAGAAAAAAAAAAAAAACCCAAAACACTGAAGAAAATCAGGGAAATATGATGTTATCAACCTTCAATACTGTATTTGAGGGCAATATTGAGGTTTCTCTGAATTGCCTGGTTACTCAGATCTTTCTTTTCTTGTTTTCCAATTTAAGCTAAGTAAAATGGATGTGGTTGTTGGCACTCACAGAGCTGCTGCCTTCCATCACCCCAACTGAAATGCACTTAAGCAATAGGAGGAGTGTGTATTCACATGAAATTTTACTGGCATCAGCTAGTTTTGGATGGATAGATGATCCAGTACTAGATAAGCAGGGATTTTTGCAGTCACATCAAGAAGGCAATTTTAGTAGCTGTTACACCTTTAGCATCAAGGGGTTTTTTTAAGCTCTTGCAAGAGAATACTGAAGATACAAAATTGCAATGTAGATGGATGACATAAGCAGACGTGGGCATTTTTTTGGTCTTGAACATAAATTTTTACCTAAAGTTCATGAAAAATGTGGCTGATCCACACATTGATATTCAACTGCTGTACTTCATGCATACCTGTATTTTAATGGAATGAAAATACACGTTTCTTCTACTCAAACATGAGATCATGACCACTGTATACTTTTACTGTGGAAAAATTAAACAGATTAAAGTCAAAAAGACAACTCAGACTGTCTGAGCGGCACATCTCAAGCAAGCTTTCCCTCCCCCCAGTCTGGACAAGCAGCAGTGACAGCTTTGCTACAGTGGCATTCACAACTGGCCTCAGGCACCACGGTTTGTGATCGCTGCAGTTGATGTGGTAGATTTAACCTGAGACATGATAAGTTAAAGTAAACAGGGTGTGATGGAACTGAAAAAATGGGCATCTGGAAAAGAACACTATGATCATGTGAAAAAAAGAAAAAAAAAAAAAAAAAGAGGATGTTATCCAGTCCAAACTTTCGAAGACTGTGTTTTTCAAGAAACATGTATTGATAGATTTTAGCTTTACTGGCTAAATAAATTTACTGGTATTGAAACAGAGTTTCAATATTTATAATTAGATTTAGCTCTGACTGGAACTCTCTGAATCCAGCCATTCCTACCAATGTTTCCTCTGTACAGACTATAACTAAAAGTCAAAAGTCTATTTTTCAAATAGCTGCAACTGCCTGGAAATTCCCATAACAGGTAAACTCTGCTTCCTCACAGTGCAGAGTCTTTCTAATTGCAACTAGGAAAGGAAGTGCTGCTTGGTTCACTTTTACCACTTATCTCAATGCTGCTGAGATGGTAAAATTTCCAATTTGCATTGATCAACATTGGCAGGGGAATTACCTGAGGATCTGCTTACATGGCCCTACCAGTTCTGAAGGAACCTGCATTTGTCAGTGCAAAAAGCAGGAAATCCACGTGGCACATCAGCTCTGTTTCAGCTTCAGCCACACGATGCGTTCCTGGATTTTTTCCTACCTTAAAACTTGGATTCCACCAAATTCCTGTTAAGGTGGCAGGAAGCTCGGTCAAAAGGACCACAGGTTAGGAATTACTCACTGGCATTTCCAGGTTAAAAGTTTTCACATGAGAAAGTTCTTTTTACTGGGGCTTTCATTGCCACACTTGAGGAGTTTCGGTGGAAAAGCTGCCTCTAAAAAGCATCATCTTTACAAACCCACATGTCCCAAGTGTGGGACAGTGATGCCCAGATTGGGACCAGCTGATGCCTTCTTACTTGATTTGCATTTTCCTAGCTCAAGGTGACGCTCTGCTATTCACATTGATGATCCAAAGATCACATATATTGTGAAAACTGTGAATTCAGGAGGTCAAGGGCATGAGATCCAAGCAGAAAAAATGAGCAAATAAGACTGTGAAAACAATATTCAGAGATACACAGTTACACATTCAGAGATCACCAACACTTTTCCATTTTTTTTCCTCCAGTTGGCCACATTGTTGATTAAATAAAGCTGTGCATAAAGATCTGTTATGAAGGATGCTACAGATGAGGAGTATTAGCCCAGGAAGAGAATCTTAATAAATTGCAAGTGCAATTTATTTTATATTAAAATTTAATCAGATTAATCTATTTCTAACACTGTATACTAACAACTTGGGCACATAGTCCCTCCCCTGATATTACTGTCACTCTCATAATGCTGCTTGATTAATGTGATATTCAGCAGCAGTTGCAAGACAGACACGTTAGAGTTGCAACTGTCTCTAAAATTCTTATTAAGAGAACTGTATCATTTTTCAATTACGTTGTAAAATTTCTATCAGACATTTTACAGCCAAAGTCTCCGAGCTAAAATACAAGCAATGGATTCTTTAGTTACTTGCTTCATCTGTTGAAGTAAAGGAAGCGATAAAAATAGCAGGCACGTGGACAAAGCCACTGCCTTTCAATATTTGTCTGAATTTATTTGACATCACCTCTGTAATACCAGATTGAGTTTGGCCTTATGACCATTTAAGATAAGAGAGAAAAAGGACTTCCCATCATGCAGGCACACAGGGCTCTCCAGAGCTGTAGCTCCAGGCTCACGAGGAAGGTCAGGGTGGAAAGGGACTGGGCTTCAGCACAGCCAGTGCTAAAAGGAGAGAAACTGCTGGAGGGGAAGTTCCTGCAAAAGGAAATGCCAAGAAACCTTTTATTTCTCAGATGCTGTCACAGGAAGGTCAGCCACAGCCAGGCTTTGGAGCTCTCTGAAGAAAGATAAATCCTGATTTCAAGGAAGGGATGCAACAGTGTTGGAATTGGTTCCCGAGCCGTGTGCCTCATGTGCAAACCCCCTGAGCCACATCCCACATTACAGCAGCAGGGTTCAATGCCAGCACAAACATCCAGCAGTGACAACAGGCTCCAGACTAGAAGGAAGCGTGTTTGTCCTTCCAGCCAGATCCAAATGGAGACAAGCACTGCTAGCCAGCGCCACACCTGAGCATTCCCAAGGAATCCACACGTGACACTGCATCCAAAGGTGTACTCCCAGAGCTGGGAGTGCTAAGGACTTTCTCTATGTTTTCCAGCTCTTTTTCCCACTCTGTGTTTGTGCCACCTCCCCCCAAACCTGTACTGGCACTTGGCAGGTCACCCCCAGGAGCCAGCTGCATCTCACCAGGACCACAATCCCATTAATGCTTCCACTGGGCTCCATGACTGGGCGAGAGCAGTCCCTGGCATGAGAGGATTCACTGTCCAAAACTCAGAGGAAACTGTTCAAGAGGAGCAGTGTCTTTATCTCTGGTAGCCATGGGTGGGGGCTCTCATCCCTCTTCAGTGCAAATCCAACCATCCTTCTACACTTGATCACTGGCCAATGCTCCAACTTGTCATGCTTCAACCCAAGTGAGCAAATCCCCACACAGCCAACCACTCACTTCCCCCTTGGGCTGGGAAGAGACTTTGAAAGCTAAAATAAAGAAAACTTGTGGGCTGAATTAAAAACAGCTTCATAACTTGCACAAAATTATTATTGTTAATAATAATGATAATCATAATTGCAATGAAAAGAAAAATAGAAAAAATGTAAAGAAGTTCCAAGAAAAACAAACAATGCAAATGAAAACAACTGCTTACCATGAACTAACTGATGCCTAGTCCCTGAGCAGCAGCTCCTGGACAGCTTTCCCACTAATTTATTTGCTGAGCATGACTCAGCATGGTTTGGGATATCCCTTGGGTCAGACAGGGTCAGCTTTCCCCAGCTCTGTCCTCTCCCAGTTTCTTGTATCCCCCCAGCCCCTACACTGAGGGAGAGAGGTGAAAAGCTGAACAAATAATCGATTTTTACCCTAAAAACTTAGTGTAAGTACTGCTCAGTAACAATTAAAACATCCCTTTGTTACCAACATTGTTTTCATGCTAAATCCAAAGCACACACTGTACTGGCTACTAGGAAGAAAATTTATTCTATCCCTGCTGAACCCAGGACACCACTACAGTTTGCAAACAAATTGCAGGACTGCATTCATGTTAATCACACAATTGCCAATAGAAAAGGCACTGAAAGTTTTTAAAAGTTGTAAAAAATACCACATTCTTCTTACTTCTCAACAACATCTTCATCCCTAACTACCTACAGAGATCTGCAGTGTAACTCATTCACTGCACATGGAAATATGCCTGCCCTGTGTAGCTTTAACAGAGATACAGACTTTGTATCTGTAATAGCAATACTGTAATAGTAATAGTTAATAGTAATAGTTTACTTCAGGTAAACTACTGGTTTACTTCAGTGGTTACAAACAGCCTGCTCAAGCTCATGCCACAGGATAGCACCACAATTCTTTGTTGAAGAAAAGCTCTGGTTGCAAATGAGAGGAGAAAAATACATACCAATTAATTAATTACCCAATTAATAACCCAGAATGACTCTGACAAATGAGATCTTCCTGTGCATTATGGTGCATGAGCAAAGATCCCTTCCCAGCACAGCTGGCACTGGTGTCCCTGAGCTCTCTGAGCATCTGCCAGGACAAGAGCACAGCTACAAGCAGGACCTCCCTTTCTTCACCTCATAACTAACTGTCACAAGTCACTGTAAAATAAAATAAGGTGACCCAGGAGAATGAAGCCAGCAAGGGCATTTATCCACCTTTATATTCACGGATGAAGACAAGGCATTATAAAAATGGCCTAGCAAATATTTAACCCACATCCAGCTGCTTGAATGGCAGCACCCTCAGCCAAGGCTACTCCTACCTGCACTTGTCTCCAGGTGCTACTATTTGTTCATATTCAGTCCTAAATCTAAAGGCACTAAAATAAAACCCCCAAGAAAAAAAAAAAAGAAAAAGATAAAAAAGGCAGAAAGGAAAACATTAAATGCCAAGAATTACACCTGTAATTCTGAATTTACAACTTCCTTCCATTTTGTGGCAAGGCAACAAACTCATCTGCTCTCCTTTTCTCTTTCCTGACCCAAGGGTCAGTTGGCTGATTTCATACCATCTTTAATTTAACATTACTTTAAAATCCAGCTGATCTGCCCCCACTGACACTACATGCCCTCATGATACCACCATGTGGCTGTCTCAGCTTGGGGAGAGGTTAAAGCTGTGTAAAGCTCCCCAAAGTCACCATATGGCTGTGGCAGTGTCAGCCCTCCTCGTCCCAGCTGTCTCCACACAAGTTCCTACCCCAGACTAAAAAGAGCATGTTCAGCTTTCTAGTTAAGGGTGCTCATTTTCCATGGATGCTGAGAAAAGCCAGAATTTGTCACATGGGAGGTTGCCATACAGAAGGATGTCTTCACACCTATCACCTCCAGTTTGGATTTTCACCCCCAGATCCAAAGCATGCACAGGGAAGATCAGCACTGACATTTTTTTCCCCTGTTCCATCATCCAGAAGAGCTGTCACCCAGACAGGGAAGGGACCCATTCAACAGTTTTAAGACTGAGTAGGATGCATGATGCTCTACCCACATTTCAACAAAGAGAGGAAGCAGGGGATTTTCCAGGTGCCCTTTTCATCACACTGCATGGATTCAGTGGGAATCTGGCAGACAAATTCAGTAAAACTGGCTCTGGCTTCACAATGCCATCCATCAGCACAGGCCTCAGTGGGGCCTCATCAGCTGCTGAGAAATTTCATGAAGGCAGCATATTATAAAAGCAGGCTGTTGTTAAAAGTGAGTAGATTTGTCTGAGAGTAAGCACATATTTCATGACAACACAGCACTATTTAAAGAACATTTTCTTCTTTGCCCTCCTTCAGAAGAAGGGTATTATTTGTTTTATAATGTAGCTCAAAATACCTCTTTAAAATCCATAAGATACTATGGAAGCTGACAGGTTCACGATGAATAGCTTCTCCTCCAGATTAATTTCTGTTTTATTCCCTAAGAGAAGCACAAAGCAGCAAGCTTTACACAAAACGGAGTTAAAAGTAGATGCTTTTAAAAATGAGCATTGTTGTCATGCACAGCTCTGAAGGAACTGGAAGTCTGCTTGCTAAATATGGATAAGTGAAATATTAAAAAAAAACCCAAAACAAAACCTGAATGTATCAGGAACATTTATGAAGACGTAATTATGAATTACATTTATGAATATGTAATTAAAAACTGGTGGGTGGCACCCCTGCTTTCCAAACTAAAATAACAGAAGAAATTATGTCAGGTTGTGGACTTACATTTGCACTCTCAAGTATTTTAATTTTTTTCATGAAGGTTGGTTTCAAGTCATACTTGGCCAAACTTTCAAAACACAATAATAAAATCGCCACATCACACTCTATAAACTGTATTTGAAGACACCATTCACCTCCTGCTCCCTAAAATTAAAAATATTAATAATTAGAACAGAGAAACTGTCTTTAACTCACAGTGAATTTTTGCCATGGAGTATCATAAAACCCTTGAAACACAGAACCTAAGGAAAAATGCTGAGTTTCCTATAGCATATACTACAGTTTTATTAACCTGAGTTGCCAAATCCTGAGAACGAGGAGTTCAGGACAACTTTAGTGGTGCTGGTGTCCAAACTATTTTTAAATACTTCTTTATTTGATGATCAAGTGCTCATTCTTTTATTAATCTTGTTGTTAACAACATTATCAATCTTTACAAAGCCTTATTATTACTGCAGCAATAAGATAATCTTAATAGTTGTTATAAATTTTAAAGGGATAATGAAATCTCTAACAAGCTATAGGGATGAAGAGAGCCTTCCTCAAAAGTCCTTCTCTGAAAAGGTCATTTTTATCAGCAACTCTTCTATATACTCAAAACTGATTGTGGCATTCAGCAAGTTTCATTTTTTCAGCTAAATTATTCAACACCTGTAGGAAGCCATCCTGAAAGCTTCTTACACAGCATGAGATGAAGAACAAGTGGTACGGGGACGAAGATTGGAAATGGCAAAGTTACTAAGGCTTCTGAACACCCAGCCAAAATTAGTGCCAGAAAGAAAAACAGCTGGCTAAACTCAAGGAAAAGTCAAGAGAAGCAGGCAGTGAGAAGACAAACAGACTCCAAGCAACGTGTAGTATTTTCAAGGGCACCTCTCCTCAACACTGATAAATCACTTTCTTTATAGATTTTTTTTTTTTTTTTTTTTTGGTCCTACTTGCTGCTTGTTTAATGCCTATACATAAAAGGGTGTAGTCTTTGGGATGCTGACCCCTTTCAGCACCACCCCCCCACCTTGGCCCTGCAGGAATTATTGCTGCTGTATTCCCACTCCTCAAGGAGCGAGGGCACTCATCCAAAACCTTTCCATGGGTAACTCAGCAGCCCTTGTGTCTGGGCAAGCCAAGGGTTGATCCACTACCAGTATATTCACTAGAGAAGGGCTTTCTCTGTGCCCAGCTCTTGGCAACTTCCTGTACAACTCTGGATTTAAGGGCAGCTCTGGGCTGGTGAAACATTCCAACTCCTGCAGCAAGTGCCATGGAAGTGAGGGACAATGCCCTGACAGCAGCTGCCTCACAGAGAGGAAATACCACCAGGGAAGCTGGTGATTATTGGAAACAGAGAGCACTTCCACCAAGAAAACAAAAGAAGGTTCAATATTTATCATTAATAGTTCAACTTTCTTGTCATTAGATTTTTAACTACAGCAATGCCACGGAAAGCAAACCACCAAACAAGAAAAAGCCTCTCCAAAAAACAACGAGCAAAAAGCAGCCAAATCCACCGCCACAATTGCCAGGTACACACAAAGACAGAATCAAACTCTGTGCCAGCTTGTGTCATGTTATCTCAACAATGGGAAAAGAATTCTATGCCTAGACACATTAAATTTTCTGATCTCACTAAGCAAGCACAAGAGATTTCTGTAGCATTTTCATGTTGCTGTCATATTTGCATCGACTTCCTTTTGAAGTCCCTATGAGAAAATGCAGAGATAAAAGATCAACTGATGTTCTCATGCAAAACACTGAAGTGCAGATAAGTGAGGATTACCAGACTTACATTTGGCTTTGCAGGAAAGCAGAGTATATGAAACTTCTGAAAATACCAGTTAGGTTGTCAAAGGCAGGACTATAACTATTGTAATCAGACTTTTAAGAGGATATCTGAAGAAAATATGTTAAAACAAAATGCAGTGCACCATAACAAAATTAATGCCAATGTATACTGTCTGTAAAAAAACCCCAAAAATCCAACTGATTTTGAATCTATATCCTAAACCAAAGAGATTGGGTCTAAAAATTTGAGCAGAAAAGTAATTTCACTCAAAAGAATAATAAACTTTCCTAAGAAAATTGATGTGCTGCATTTATTTTTATCAGCTGATCTCTGCAACACCTTCCTAAACTCCATAATACAATTATGAGCTTCCACATTAGAAGTGAAAAGATCATTGGATGTTTTAACCTTCCAGAAATGAGAAAACAAAGTAACTTTTAAATTAAAGATAGAATTTGACAACCTGAAATCCTCAAGGTTCTTCCTCCATGATGATCTCCTCAGCAGCTCACCCACTCCCTTTTATCTCACTTATTTTTATTGGATAGAGCTGGGACTCATCAGGGTGAGGCTGTATTGTAATTAACANAAAACAAAGTAACTTTTAAATTAAAGATAGAATTTGACAACCTGAAATCCTCAAGGTTCTTCCTCCATGATGATCTTCTCCTCAGCAGCTCACCCACTCCCTTTTATCTCACTTATTTTTATTGGATAGAGCTGGGACTCATCAGGGTGAGGCTGTATTGTAATTAACACACTGTTACTTATAAGGGGCCAGGTCACTTGTATTCCAGTCTCCTACACATCAGCTCAGATGGGGAGGAGCTGGGGGGGGGGTAGAATATCCTGGAGAGGGACAGCTTGGGGTATTTATGGGCACAGCTGAAAGCAGAAGATAGTGAAGAAGATCCTTGTAAGGTTTCTTACAGAAGAACTTTGGAGACCTAAGACTGTCCAACACTTCAGAAGTTTTGCTACCACCTTGGCTTCCTGTTTTGGGGCTTTGTCAGGAGCATCTCAATGATGCTCCAGGGCAGAAGCTGTGCTGGCTCCAAGTGGATTTGCCAGATCTAACTCACACCTGATCCATCAGCTTGAACGTTGGTGGTGTTGCAATGCCTCACTGGATCAAATCCCTCAGAACAGTTCCTAATGCCACTGCAAGGAAATAAACACATAAACCCCCCACACCAGCAAAGCCTGCCCTGCTTTCTGTGACCTGCCTACTCTGACAGATCACCCTACAACTCCCTGAAAGGTGGCTGTATCCAGGTGGAGGTTAATCTCTTTCTCCAGGCAGCAAATGGCAGAACGAGAGGACACAGTTTCAGGCAGCACCAAGGGAAATTTAGGTTTGATATCAAGAAAAAGTTTTTTACAGAAAGGATGACAAAGGACCAGAATGACCTGCCCGGGGAGGTGCTGGAGTCACCATCCCTGGATGTGTTTAAACAAAGACTGGATGCAGACTTGCTGCCGTGGTTTAGTTGAGGTGTTAGGGCTGGGTTGGACTCCATGATCTTGGAGGTCTCTTCCAACCTAATGATTCTGTGATTCTGTGTGTGTGACAGCTCAGAGTTCAGCTCACAGTGCACAGCAGTGCTCCCACACCTCCTCCCATCCTCTGCTGTGCCCCCGGGCCCACACTCCATCAGCACTGTCCCTGCTGCCTGCACAGCTTTCCCCACAGCGCATCACTCACACACAGCATCTCCTCTGTCTCACTTCCAGATTACTCCAGCTTTACCCTGAGGCTGGCCAACCATCCCCAGGGTTATGACACTGTTCTTTCCTGGCTCCTGTGCTTTTTCCACCCAGCTGTCCCCAGGAGCTTTGGCTTTGCTGTTCTCTTTGGTGTTCAGGCACAAGAGTGTCTCCTCCTTAAATCACAGCTTCCCAGCCCCACTGACCTTGTTAGATCCCGGTTTCTGAGCTGTATTTCTGCTCAGACCACACAGGTCCTGCAGAACAGGCTGACAGCTCTGCTGCACTGCCTTGACTCACGACAGATCTGCTAAGCCACCTAGTCTGAAAATTTACTGCCTCAGAACCTGGCTATTCTTTACTTATTCTTTTCTACTCTCTTGCCATAAGACCTAAGCCAGCTGTAAAACCTGCCTGCAGAGAAGATGCCCTGGGCAGTGGCTCACTCCCCTCCACTCCCTTGCCCCAGGGGTCTGACTGCAAATACCATGACAAGAAAGTTCAGCCCAACACTATTAACAGGTGCTTTTCAAGTGTCTCTGGAGAAAAAGGGGAAAAAAAAGAAAAAAGATGGAATAAATAGAAAATCTATATACTGCTACCATACAGCCAGAAAGCTGATGAGCCTCACTGCAAGGAAAAGCAAGGGGAGGGGTGGGGAGCAAGCACTAAAATGGAAAATATTCATCAACTATCTTTCTTCTATCTTGAAAAATGCTTTATCATTAAAATATTTAGAATAAAACAGAGGCTTTAAGAAAACTAAAGTCTTTTAAGAAAGAAACACCCTGTCCTCTCAGGTATAACAATTCCCAAAACTTGGAATTTGTAGAGAGGTAAGAGAAGACTGGGGATGCTAACACACATAGCTCCCAAATCCCATGCTTTATGGGGATTTATTCTGATGCACTACAGGCTTAGACACGATTTTACATTGCAGGTTAAATCTTGGACCTCCTTGGAACTCTGGCTCCAAATGCAGTGGTGTTATCAAATGGTGCAATCAGCAGTGGGAGTGTTTGGAAGCAGACACTTCTTTGGAACACTTTTCCAAATTTCAGCAGAACACAACCACTGAAATGAGGAACAGTCCCACAGTGGCTCTTGGGTTAGAGCGGGCAAGCAGTGACTGCAACAGGCTGGTTCACTCTTAGCAGGTAAAAAAGAAGCTGCCTTTCTAAACTATCATTGCAGCAGTATCCAAGAATCTTCTTCCAAATGTGGTGAAGGGATGCTTTGGATGAGTGATTTCCAAAGGCCATGGAGCCTGAAGTGATCCGGTGTGCTTAAAAGGAGCACTTTAAAATCAGCCTTATCATCCTCACTACTCTTGTGACAAGTCAGGAAAGTATTTCCAGTGCCAAATATTGTCTGGGGAGCTCTCGTAAGTGGCCCTGCAAGGTACAAGGCAGGATCATGCCCAGCTGTCAGCATCCCTTTGGGTGAGCAGAGCAGAGTTTTACTGAGAGAGGAGGAAAGCCCAGCCTACCAGGACAGCCTCCAGCAGAGGCTGTCTGTCCTAGAGCACACCCCAGCATGAAAAGGTGTTGCTGCAAGTCTCACACTTAAATTTCATAGCATTTTAAACACCAAATGATAACACTGCAGTGAAAATGCTCTTACAGATGGCTTCCTGTATATAAGAGCAGCCTGGGGATAATGTTAATTGCATTACTTGATTCCTTAACAGAGAACTTCATTTCACTACTTTGAATACCCCTGCACTTTAAATACCTGCATACAACTGCACAGAAGAATTCGACACCCTGAGAGTGTAATGTTGGCACCTCTAATCTTTTTGGAGGTCCTTCTACAGCTATTAATTTATTCATTATTTCCTAATATTTTTTGAAGTAGTGATGTTGACATTTGTATATTAAAATGTTTAAATATTAAACCTCACTTTCCATCCATAATTAGAGAAAACAGACATACACAAACTGAAATTTTCAAGAATAAAAGATACACCAACCTCAGAAACATCTGTCCTGCCCACTGAATGAAGCCAGGTTCTCTGGGATGAGGCAGAAAGTGGTAAATTCAGGGTCCAGAGCTGAAAACGCAACAACAATATTAAGTACTCAGATCTGAAAAGACAATGGTCTTTTTCAAAGTGCTTTCTGGAATGTATATTTTCACTGCTTTCTTTTTCTAAAAATATTCCCCATTATTCTTACAATAAGAGACTAATGACAATAAGAATAATTTTCTCAGAGGGAGAATTATGTTTTAGTTTCTAAGTTTTTTGAATCAATGCATGAACAAAAATAGATTTTTCAAACAAAGTGCTTTAATATCAAATATATCAAGACAATGAAGGAATCAAGAAATTCTGTCTCCTTCTATCAGTCTGAATTTAACCAGAGAAATCAAGCATTTCAATTATTCCTTGGGAAACTACTAAAAGGTATTAAAAGCTGCTGTTATTTGCTGTTTGCACACCAAAGACATTAAAGTTTACACCACATTGCCAGAGATCCATTTATTGAGGAAACCTTGACTGCCATACCCAAGAGGAATATTCACATTACCACAGGTGGCTCACCCCAGAAGCACCCAGTGCTCAAACCCCTGCTCTGGCAGTGACCACGGTGCCAGGTGTGGCATTTGCCCAAATAAATACAGGAATTCACCACTGGAATTCACACTCTGAATGATAATTTGTGAGACAGGGCTGAAGATCACAGTGATCCACAAGATCAGGGTTTTTTTATTGTATTTGAGAGGGGGAAAAAAAAGCCCAATAAGCCTAAAAGATGAGTAACCCCATGTCCTCAAAATCATTACACCTGTGGAATAAAACAATGTTAACTAGAGAAATTTCCCAAAACTTCCACCTTTCTTTGAGGAGTATTTT
>VXBB01013885.1:239862-269579 GCA_013399915.1 Illadopsis cleaveri | reverse complement strand
TTTCTTGGGTTTTGGTGGTTTTTATTTGGCTGGGTTTTGGTTGAGTTTGGGCTTTTTTTGGTTGGTGTTTTTGTTTGTTTATGAGGGGGGTTGTTAGTGTTTTGTTGTTGTTTTGGTTAGATTTTGGTTTTGCAGTTTTTTTGTGGCTTTTGTTTTGGTTTTGTTTTTTGTAGTTTTTATGTTTGGTTGGGGATTTTTCCTTGTTTTTGTTTGTGTTTGTGGTTTTTTGTTTGGCTGGGGTTTTTTCTTTGTTTTTGGTTGGTTGGGGTTTTTTTGGTTTGGTTGAGAGGTTTTTGTTTTGTTTTTTGGGGTTTTTTGGTCTCACAGGTCTAGTATTCCTGAAAATACATGCATTCCGCAAGAAGGGTGGAGGGAATTTCCCTTGGGTGGGGCTCTACAGTCTGCAGACCAAAGGAACATCGCCACAAGGAACAGCTGTAGAGTCAGACCCACCCAGACTATCAAAAAAGTGTTTTGCACAAGCACTCTGCCATCAGGCCAAGGTACCACAGGGAGCTGCTAAAGCTCCTTTGCTGGACACAGAGATTCCCAGGGGCAGAGTTGGAGCAAATCTATCCTTCCCTTGCACCTTCTCAATGAACCAACCACCTCACCCACAGCGAGTGTCCCAGTCACACATGAACCAGGGATCCTGGCCTTTGCAGGAGGGTTTCTGAGTACAGACATCACTGACCTGCTCAGAACCATTCAGGTGAGCCTTGTGCCTTCCAGGTAGCTCCAGCAGCAGATAAGACGGGTGCTGACACCCAGCAACTTCTACAGTTCCTCATAGTTGAAAGATCACACAAAAAGTCCACAGCCATGGCACTAAACGATCCTTTTCCTGCCGAAAAAGAAGATTTTTGGTTTGTTTTTCTGACCTTTAACCAGCTAAAAAAAACCCAAAACAAACCAATTCAGCAATTTGCTTGCAGCTAATGAACCAGCTCCATACATACTTCAAGCAGCAAATCACACCAGCAGCACGGCAGTCAGGGTAAGCCACAGCACAAACATAAGTTGAAGACGAAAGCTGAGATCCAAAGCAGCAGCAAAAGAAGTGGTTTTATTCCCAAGCAGCACCAAAACTCTTCTTTGGTGCTCCCTGAATCCCAGAGCAGCCTGTGCTGCTGGCAGGGTGATGGGAACTGCTGCAAGGTGGCTCCAGCCTCCATCAGAGCTCAGGGCCTGGTGCAGTGACAGCAGCAGGCTCAGGGGCTGTGGGCAGCCAAGTCAGGCTGGCCTGGGGAGCTTCTCATCACAGAAAGATTTTTGAGACTTCAAAGCATGACTGCTTGTCTGCCACCCTAGCTTTTTGATAGTTTTTATAATAAAAGCAAATAGAAGCCTCTTGTAATTATTAGGGATCAAACAGGGGAATTCTAAAGTGGTTATCGGGACTGAGGTGTTTCGTACAATGCTGTGAGTTGCTCAGGATGTTATTTAATTATTATTTGTTTTTACTATCCTGTACACATTTAGATATGAATTTTAACTCTTAAAAATGATACTTTAATCCTGGTGAGAAATACATAAATATCCTGTTTTAGCAGAGGCAGCTGATTCCATTGCCAGTGTCACCCTGCTGTGACTGTCCTCTCACCCATTTCAGCTCTGCCATTTCCTTCAGGGACAAGGACAGACTGAATGGCCATTTCCAGTGACACTACAGCCAAAGGCATGGCAACCAGCATTACAAAACTGCCCTCTGGAAGCATTGCCCAATTCTTCCTCTTTCTTTGTTTTACAGATCAGCTTGTGTGAAGTTATTTGAGAACTACTGTAAAATTCAGAGGGGTGATTTTTTTAATGCATGGTTTTCTGTCTCTTTATAACTTGTACAGCTTTCCTGTGTTGCTACTCAATGATTCAAACAGTGAAATACTCTTCTTCTTGGGGAGAAGTTCTCTTCTTCTGGGGAGAAGGAAGGCAGATGGATTTTTTTGGGGCAACTGTGGGGACCATTCCAAAAACTTCTGGAAAGTTAAAAATTCCTTCACAACATGCAATTTCTATTCTAGAAGACCTACTTAAGAAGCATGTAGCACCTGCCATTTAAATATTGATTTGGGAAAAGTATATATAAAAAAAAAATTAAATCACAACTTGCTGGTCTTTTAGTTCTACTTAACCATAAATCTTTTCCCTAAAAAACAGACAACAGCAACAATCACAAAAACACCCAGAATATCCCCACATTGTGAGACAAAGTATATAAAGCTTATCTATGAAAAAATCTGTGGTTTATCTTTTTATTAGCAATTACAGATCCTCCAGATTTACAATGCCAGTTCCTTCAGGTTCTGCTTATCATCTCAGGCAGGGAAACTGGACACTCAACTCTGCTGGAGTGTGCTGGGTGAGGACAGCAGGTTATTCATCTCGTCATCTGAAATGGGGAGGATTAATTTTATTTATTAAGTCCCGAAACACATTAATATAAATACATCCAACTAGTTATTTGGGGTGCTTGACCAAACCTTTTACATAGCTTCTTCCTCTTCCCCTTCTCCCCCAGCCCCAAACAGAAGAAATTCAGTGTGGGAATATTATCATATGTCTAACGGGAGCTGTAAGTCCCAGCTTGCTTGAAAAACAAATCCTAAAATTTCACAATACTGAAATTAGACCATCACTACTAAAACACCGCTAAGATCAGCAATAAGTTGAACTAGATTCTTCTGAAAATTTTCAAGACTAGGACTGAAGTATATGCAAAGAGCAAAATTTTTCTTTCCCTAGGCTCAGTGATGAATCCTGCATTGTCTTTTACTCCAGTATATAAAAGACTTACACATTTCATCGAATTCCACAAAAACATTTAGAGCTGTAATGTTTGTGTTGATAAAAACACTGGGAATAAAGTAATGGAAAACCAATATTATGTTTCTGCAAAAATAGTCAGAGTAATTCAAATTCAAAATTCTTCAGCAGGTAAAAATATATATTTGATCTGATTAAAACCTGCAAGTTTATGTCCAAGCAAGTAAGTTGGATGGGAGTTTCAGGTTTTTCACTAGTGTGTGAAAAAGATCATCTTAAAAATAATTTTCTGTGTTCTCAGCTTAAAAGATACGAGCCTTTGTACCAACATACAAATGCAAGTATTTCTAAAACAAAGGTGATACTTAATTTTACACAAGACATTAAAAGAACCATAGAATTTAGACATGTCTTGAGAACCAGAGAATGGTTTGGATTTCAAGGGACTTTAACACTTATTCCATTCCACCCCCTGCCATGGGCAGGGACACCTTCCATTATCCCAGGTTGCTCCAAGCCCTGTCCAAGCTGGCCTTGAACACTTCCAGGGATGGGGCAGCCACAGCTCCTCTGGGCACCCTGTGCCAGGCCTCAGCACCCTCACAGGGAAGAATTTCTTCCCAATATCTGACCTAATTTCTCCTCTTTCCTTTTGAACCCAGTATCACAGAAGTTTATCTGCAGTTTATTACATTATTGTGCGTGTGCTCAGGATAGAAAATGTGCCAGAGGGAAATGAGTAAATGCAATTTCTGGGTTGTATGGAAACGGGCAATGCAGCACTGGAACAAATCCTGATCCCTTCAGATTTACACCTCCATTTCTGTATCTAATTAGGATAGATAAGCACCCACTCTTCTGAAGCAGTAGCTTTTCTGCAACCGCTTTACCCCATGAAAACTTCTTCATAACTTTTTCTGCATTAACTATAGTAAATCAGAACTGTATCTCTTGCCATCAGCTCTCCAGCTCAGAAGGTAATATCAAAGGCTGCATACAAGATGGTCAGTATTTAAAAAGCTATTAAGATCCTATCCATTCACTTTTATAAGCACTCACTGAGGATATAAAGGCTTCATTTTTCACAGCTTTCCCCCTGGGACAACAGATTTCATCAGCACAAGGTGCCAGGGAATAATTTTGTGACTTACAGTAAGAAGAGCAATAGATAAGCACCCAAAGATGTGGAAGCTTGCTAAAATGCTGCAATACTTTGTGAAAAGCAGGAATATAGGAAAGTAGAGGTAAGGAATGAAGGAAGGACATGGAGGGGGAGTTTGTACTGTTGGGAAAGTGCTTATCATTACAACTGTGAGCACCAGGATCCACCAGAGTCAAGGCTACACCTCCCATTAAATACTATTAAATTTTAAAGAGCCACCATTAGTGCTGCAGGCCAGGTTCCTCGGACAGAACAGCACTGCTTATCTCCAGCTTCCATCTTTCCCTGGCATCCATTACTGGAGAGTGCAAGAAAATATCACTGAGCGAAATGGATCTTCGCTCTGACATCTGTCATGTTCCCAGCATGTGCAGAGCAAATGCCACAAAGGGAAAGAGAACAAAAGAAAGTCAGGAGAGCAGAACAGCATTTCTTGTAATGATGCTCTTCAAAGCCCTTATTTCCTAGTTTTTACATATTTTCTTATAAGTGAATGTGACAGAGTAGTAGCTCAGTGTGACATGCACTCTTAATACTTGTGTAGTTCTATGTAATTTAGGGGGACTACAGGAGCAGCCTTTAGAATAAAGACTGAAAATTTCCTCCTCAATTAGTGTAACAGTATCTGCCTATTGTACAACTTCAGAATCTGAAGATTTGGCTAAGGTTTCACCAAGCACAGAGAAATGAGCTGGTAGCCAGCAAGCACACTATGCCCGACCCCTGTGTACATGCCTCTCCTCTGTTGGAGAAAGGAGGGCTCAGACATCTCACTCTAAAGTTCATCACTCTCCTCTCTTTCCTTTTACATGAGAAATGTGCATTTCAGATCATGGGCAAGGCATTCCATTTCCCTGATGGAGATTTCATTTCACACCTAAAAGGAGCATCCCAATTATAAAACATATGCAAGGTCAATAGTGATGAGCACTTGTGCAGGGAAGCACAACAAAGAGTAGAAAAGCAACAAAATAAGGCATTTTATTCTCTAGGCATTACAGAATTTGAGGCAGACCTCTGAGACTTCTTGTGATTGCATCCTTTCTTTACCCTAAATAATTATCTTTTGACTAAAATGTATTTTTCTTTATTCCCGCTTTACTTATATATGTATGCTCCCCTGATAGGGAAGCGTTATTGAGCTGTGAATCAACTGCAGCCAGTGGAAGCAGTGAACTAAATAAACAGGAAAAATATGAACCCTGATGGAGCAACATTCTAAATTTGAGAGTGTCTTCATGACACTGTCCAATAAAAATAAGAAACACATGAAAAATTGCTTTAAAGAACTTTAACTCATCCACGACTATAAATTTTCTTGCAAAGAAACAGAACTAATATTCATTACTATAAATCTGAGGGACAACTGTGTAGATATGATTATTCCACAGATTTTTTTTCTTTTTCCTAGATGCAGGAAACTGAAGAACTAACCACAATCTGCACTGCTGGGCAGAACTATGAGAATGAATCCTCTGAAAGAGCTGGTGATGCTGCTTTGCTCCAGCAGGTCATTAAAGCAAACATATTCCTGTTCTTCAGGCACTCGAGCAGTGCCACTGAATGCTTATGCAAGCCCAAAGTTAGGACATGCAGAAATACTCATCTTGAATTCATGTTACATCTGGTTTTTTATTGTACCAGAGGCACTTTTAAGCTCCCTGTGCTAGAATTGGACCACAACAGAAAGGCATTTAACTATTTTTATTTTTACTGTCAGCATTTAACTATTGCTATGATCATCTTGTTCCTCCTGAGTAAAATAACAATCAGCTTTAGCCATCAGATACCAGCCACTAGAATCTCAAGTACCAGAACCCATTCCAAGAGGCATTTCTATTTTTCAGCATCCTTGTTCTGATCTTGAGCTATGAAGCAATCCAATATTCTCCAGAAAGAAAGTGATATTTTCTGTTATTATTGTACTAGCAGATTCTGTACTCCAGGTGAAAGGATTGCATTTCACTCTAAAACTCCTTGACCTTCATTAGTGCTTCAGGGAGCTTGGAAGCCAGATGGAATAATAAAAAATTCAATAAAATACACTAGTTCATCTCTTTCTGGTTTTCTGAAACAATGGAGAAAATAATAGCCGTCAGATCTAAAGATTAATTTGAAATGAAATGCTTGCAGCCAAGTAGATATGATAATTGCATTAAATCATATACTGCTTGTTTTTAAAAGGGACATGAAATCTTATAATTAAATCAACATCTAGATCATATTTTAAGTTATATTATTTTAGTTAATCTATTTGAAAATAATTTTGCAAATAACCGAGGCAGTCATTAGATATTGCAATTTAATCAGCGCATAAATTTGACATTAAAAAAAAAAAAAAAAGTAGATGACGGCTTAAAATAAGACTTTTAGACATTCATAGACCAATAAAATATTCGTTATGTATTATGACCATGGAGGTTTTCATACCTACCTGCTGTATTTTGTTATACTAAGTCTCAGGGCTGTCATACAGTGTATGTGTCATGTAGATTTACTGAAGAAACAAGATTACGTGCACAGATAGAACAGTGCTCCTGGAATGAGTGAGTAAAGCCCTGTATGATTATCATGGAAACCTAAGGGTGGAAAAAGCCTGCATGATCATCAAGTAGTGTCTCTGTGTCTCTGCAAGCATTTTACTCCAGACCACCTTTTGATATCCCCTTTCTACTTACACAGCCCTTTACTTGGCATGTTATTAAACCAGTTTTGCCCCAGTTTAGATCGACTATTACGACAGACCTGGAAATTAAAACTACAACTTAAAAGTCTTCCTTGACTTGACAGGAAACAAGGGGAAGAGGACAATTTATGTCACTGGCAGCAAATCTCTCCAAACCCAGAAGCTAAAACACTTCCACTAGCATATTCCATAGATACACATATATATGTGTACATATAAATGTGTTTAAGGACCCATAACCCATTTTTAAACTGCTTGGCAAGCTTCAGAGACATATATTCACCAAAGTTGTACTTTCTAATTAGGAAATTTAAAACTTTTATTAGGCAATTCTATAAACATCATCTGTGCCATTTCAAATATCCCCTATTCAGGAGCACTCAAACACAAGCAACACACATAATTTTTTTAGGAGAGTAATTACATCTAATTGGTTTTGTCTCCTTGTGTTGGTGTTTCCAGGAGGACAGCTACCCTACTGCCTGAAATAATTCACATCCTATCAGTTCCTTGGATCACCTCCCCTAAGCCCACACGGCACAAGGCTTTCCTGGTCTTTTTAAAGTTCTACATAAAGTTCCTGTGGCTACAGTCCAAACACAAATGAGATTCTTCTTTTTGCCCCTAAACTGTGGGATTACAAATTGTTTTACAGGGATCTTTTTATACCACTATGCTAACCACCCATTACAGATTTCCCTGCATTTAAATGCATAACTTTCCCTAAGAGCTCTTGGTTGTATATGAGTAATAAAGATTTTGGAATTTGCAGCATTTTTAACTTGTCTGACTCGGACATGTCAAAACCAACCACTCTGCTGTTATTTTGAAGCCACCTCCATAAAGAGAAAGATGTTTGTTAAAGGTAGAGCAATTTCAAACCCTGTGTTAAAACAGCAATTTTAAACCATATTTTTCATCTAATGCATCTATTTTATACTAAGCTAGCCAAGCTTTTAATACTCAGAAATGTACATTAACTCATGGCTTTTTTAATGTCCTTATCCATATAAACCTAATTCTTCATGCTTCTACTTGGCTGCAACAGCTTTTTTAGAATTGTTGTGTGCTCAGTAGCTCCATTTTAGATATTTCTGTTGAGAAATGCAAGGGTATTTTCAGAGGTAATTTCAGAGAGTAGTGCACAGAAGTCCAGGTTTTAATTTGGAATTTTAAAGAACATGCTCTTTAAAGTTCTTTGGACTTTTTTGAGGCTATTTAGGGCTCAAACCACAGCTCTCCCTTAACAAGTATGGAGATGTGTGTTCTGGGGCAGAATTAGAATGGAAAAGTTATGTGCAAAATTCATAATTTGTACTAAATTCACAATTTAATTCGCATTTTCACTTGGGTTTGGGCTTGGGAAGATTGCATGTTAAAAAGAATGTTGAAAAAATGGCCAAAAAGTCTTTGATGTTTATGTTTATTGAGGTAATAAGAGCACCCAATTTAAAAACCTGATACATATATATGTGTACGTATAAACATGGCAAACTTGCAAAAGCAGTGATTTATAAAGACCCACATTCTATCAACTTGTACAAAAAACTCTATAAAGGCAAGATCATTCCTTGTTCCTTGCTATAAATTTGACATTAATTATTTTTTATTATTGGTCTGGTTAGATATTCTAGTGTTTGCATGCAGAATAGCAGAAATTTGCATACAAATAAAAGCTGTGTAGTCATATTTTGTTCTAATTTCCCATACATGTCCCTAAACAGCCCAGGATATATAAATTACAGCATCATTTAGCTAACAATCTATGATGGCTACGTGTAATAACATAACCTGCCCAGGATTTAATTAAGCAAGTTCAAAACATGGAAATTAGAAGTAAGGAGCCACAAGAGAAGGATAAATTTAAAGAGCTGGCCTGCATTTTTAAGCTGTTATGATTTTATTACCTTTACTGAGAATGAGGGAATATACAAACAGAGAGGAGAAACGCTTACTGTTTATCTTATTTTTTTTCTTTCCAAGACAGAGAAAGAAAGACTTTGATTTTAGTGCCCCACCCTCTTTTAGTACTCTTAGAGAGGTCTTGAATTCTCATTCCACCACTGGCAGGGGTAAAATCTATCTAGAAAGAGTAATGTTAAAATTCCCTTTCTACTCTCTCCAAGTGTGTGGTGACTGGGTATGGAGAGACAGGGCACAGTGATGCCACCTGGCAGTGCACGAGGTTCTACAGACTGTAAACATCACAAAATTGAGACTACACATGGGGAATATTCTCTTCTTCTCACATTTACGTAGCACAAGATGAGCAGAAAAATTTCCTTTAACAGCAAACCTGGTGTTTTTCAGTGCCTGTATTCCATTTATCTGTGTAAAATAGCTAAATGTGAGCTAATCTTACCTTAAAAAGGAACAACCCCATGTCCTTTTATTACAGTAAACCCCATGTTGTCTCAAGTCTGAAATTGCCAAAATTCCGATTCTACAGGGGATGGTTTTGATATTTATGATGTTGGGCCATGGCTGACACAGCAAGACCTACTACCTCTAATGTATTCCACAATAAATTTGACATTAACAGAGGGATTTTCTCATCCTTTTTTTTTTTTAACCTCCTCAGAGGTAAAAATGAAAGACAACAATTTTACCTACACCACCACGCTTTTTTTAAAGCTAACAATCTTTACACCCACTGCATTTAATTAGCTTCCTTTAGGATTTGCCATTTTGTTTAAATTATCCAATCATTTATTGGCTGGGGTTGTTTAACTTACATGCATTTTGGGGTTTTGGTTTGGTTCCCCACCACCATGCCCACCCCATTGTATTTTAATCTTGTGGGGCAATATTCCTTTTAAGTCTGCAGAAGTAAGTGATCAAGGAGAAGCTACTTTGAAATTCTTCTCAGACAGCTAGAACACATCATCTGTTACAGATATTTAATTCCTTCCCACTATTACATCAAGAGTCATGAGTTTGGGTGCCTGCTACAACCTGAGGTACTTGAGGTGAGGTAGAACAAGACTCCTCTTCAGGGGATTTTGCTACAGTGGAAAAAAATAGATTTTTTTTTTTATGATTAGTTTCTGCCAATCATTTTGATACTGAACTTTTCTTTAATGCACCACAGCAAAACAGAACTCAGGAACCATTCCTCCAAACAGGCCATGTAATGTTGGCTTGTTGCAGGTTTTCCCAATTAATTTAAGTTAGAGGGGCCCTGTTCTCAGGTTACTAAAAGGACAAAAGTCTTTCTTGGAATCTGTGCCAAGGAAAGGTTCTGCAGAGATTTTCATGGAATTTAACAGTATTTCTCTTTTAAGTCTTGAATAAAAAGGATTTGTCACTGTTATTCAGACCATCGAAATGAAAGAGGAAAGAGCTTGTGTGTGTAGGAAAACACATAAAACTACCTCTGAGAAAGTAAATTAACCTCCACAGCTCCTTATTAATAACTAGAGATCAAGGACTCTGTAGGTTTGCAAAGTTTGTTTATGTGATACCTCATCTGCTTTCTGAGTGTTGGTTTTCAACAGGTACTTTATTTCTGGATTCATTTTTCTAATCCATATTGCCAGGAGGCTGGAGTGACTTTGCAGTTGGGAGGTCAGCTTTCCTCTCAGAATCTGTTCCAACAATTCTGGGTTATCCCTTGCTACACACTGATTTCTGAGGGCAGATGCATCATCTACAACATATACTGCACTTTAATAAGTGCAAAACGCACCGGGATCATAAATTGTATCTCTGTTAATTTCTCAATACATCAGTTTCAGATTGAGCTTTTATTAACTGATACAACAAACAAAGCGGCTTTATCACATAAATCAGCCAGCCCTTTTTTACATCCAGAAAACCATGATGATGCCAAATACTCTCCATCATGCTTAGACTGGCACTAGGGATGAAATGTTTTGTAAACTTACAGAATGACGACAGTGTGTTCCAAGAAGTTACATCAGGACTAAGATTTCACTGATTAGACTGTGAAATGATGAAACAATCCAAAACAATTACTTCTGAGCAAGTAATGTGTAAAAGGGTCTACAATTCCCTTGAGGCTTATTTCACAAATTTGCTTTAAATTTTTTTTCCATTTTTTGTTCCATTGAATTTTATTTCCTATCCCATGTTCTACCCATGCAGTACAATAACACAAGACACTTCTTCTAGACAGTATTTCTTACAATAGAAGAAGATAAAACTATTTGTGGAAAGAAGAAAAAATTATCTTTCAAACTTGAAGAAATTTCATTCATTTTTCCACAAGCAAGCAAAAAGTCTTGATTAAAAAAATGCAGAATAGTAAATCTCATAAAAATATATAATAAACAATAAATATGCAATAAACAGCATACAAGTATTGCAGTATTTACATGAAAATTCTTTCTAGTATTCTCTGTAATTCATAAATTTCCTTTGGTATAGGAAAAGATCTTCTTTGTCACTTATTATATTGAAAAAATCAGAAATCCTGCAACTGCAGGAACATGTAAAAATGTCTGGGACTACTCTGCATTTTCATAATTTCAGTTTTGCTCCACAAAGGGGAAAAAAACACCCAGCATTTTTTAAACCCTTCAGCATCTATTTATGGAGTTAGAATTTAATATAACAATGGTCTCACTTGTAATTTTGATGCATACCTTAAGGAAAATACATGAATAGGACATCTGGAGATGCTAATTAAATTTCTTAAGTTCAATTTTTATCTGGACCAAAATAATCTGATCTTTTCAACACAAGCACTAAGGAGCTCAACGAATTTTAGATTTATTTTAGATTCAAAAACATATGTTTAGTTCATAAGAATATTTACATATTTATAGCCTTTCTTTCTCTATGTTCTTCAAAGGAAATCATCTCAGTAATTCCAGAAAGACCAAGGAAAAGAAGGTATTTCTTCTACTATAGTTTAGCTTAAATAGCAGAAATGCTAACTCTAAGGTTTATGGTGCAAAGTAGAGTTGCAAACTAACAAACTGCAATATCCAGAATTCTGGTTTTCCCCATTTCAAACCCCATTTCTGGGTTCTTTTTCCCTTCCTCACCACCTTTGAAAGCAGGGAGGGTACCCTCAGGGCACACAGCAAAGCAAGGACTGAACTCAGTACTCTGCAGAACTCCACTCCTCCTCCAAGCACAAAATTCACTCAGGTTTCATGCTCACCCTAATCACAAGAGAGATAATCCTATTTACATCATCCTTTTCCATGACTTAATAACAAATGTCCCATTCCATAACTGAAGCAGGATTCTATCGATTGTTATTTGTGGCACATTTCACCCAAAGCACTAAACTGTGTTTACAGAGTTCACACAGCTCTATTATTTGTGTGTTTTGTCACTTGCATGATGAAATCATATCAGAGATGTTCCCAGACAACCAGGAACCACCAGTTTGGGTAATGGCAGCTAGTGCTCCCCAGAAAGGCAGAGGACCAAGAGGATGTGCAGACTTCTCTCACCAACAAGATCCTCACCAGTGCTCACGACACAGCCCTTCCCTGCTTCCTTCTTTCCCTCCAATTCCTTTTATAGCTAGAGAGGATAAGTGCTCCTGAAGTTAAGGGTAAGTGTTGGGAAACACCAGGGAAGCAGAGAATGCTGTTATCAAAAAGCTACAAAAAGGTTGACTGGAGGTTTGAGCAACCTGGTCTAGTCAGAGGTGTCCATGGCAGAGGGCTGGAAGGGAATGAGCTTTAAAATCCCTTCCAACCCAAACCACTCCATGGTTCTAAAACAGAGCTCTGCAACTGCAGCCTTGGACAGGAGGAGTACAGAGCAAGCCTCACACTGACCTGCTGTCACCACCTGATTGGGAGAGGAACCGCAGGTTTCGAGAAATGGGCCAGGAAAGCAGGGACCCTGGTTTGGGAAGGGAGCAATTTATTTAAGAGAGATGCTCGGGATTGCAGGTACAGGATGTGACTCAAATTGCATGTCTGACAGGCAGATGTCAGACCCTCACCCATACCCTCACCTGGCTGGCACAGGCCTGGGTTTTAGAAACTCAAGACTTGTAAAAAGTGATCAACCAGCATTCCTTTCTGCAGCTTGTCTTGTTGGAATATCTCGGGCACACTGATATCTAGCCCGCATGGAAACTTCCCCAAACCCAGTGTGTTGGGAACAGGGATATCTCCCTTACTCAGGGCTTGTATATTTGCTCTTTTGCTTCATACTTTCAGTAAAAAAAGAAGGAAAGGGAGAATGTTGCTCTCAAAAGTTTATAGTGACAAGAAATGCCACACAGTGTCCAAACACATTTGCTTAAACTACTTCCCACATCTCCAACAGGGAATGATGAAGGAAAGACTATGAGAGAAAATAGGACAGGTTCTCCTTTCTTCCCTAACACACTCACCTTTTTCTTTTTTTCTGGCTATCAACAGTTACAGGCTTGAACTTTATCAGTGCTGCTGTGTAATATCTGTTTTCATACCGATGCACTTCACAGGGAATCACAACTGCCCGTAACCATTCTGTAAATCCCATGTTCCTAGTGAGGAACAGAGATTTGGTTTGGCTCAAATGACAGCAATCAGGGGGCTTTCAGCACAAAGATCTGACCCTGTCTTCCTTAACATAAAGCAGCAGTAATCCAGCAATCTGACAGGGCAAGATATATTTCATAAATCAAGAGCCAAATGCCTTCATTTCTTCTGCCTGCTGAACTCCCAGAGCCTGAACCCAAGGTGAGATCCTGGTTGTACTGAATTTAATAGCAATACTCCCATTGACTTTGGTGGGTCCAGGTTTTCACTCACTAAAGCCACAGGGGTTTTAAAACACTTTTCGGCATACAGAGAAAAGCAAAAATAACTTTGTTAGCTTTTTGTTTTACAGTAATTCTGGGCACTATTCTATATTTTCTTAGAATCAGTTATAGTCTCCTCTATTTCCCCTTAACTATTGACTATTTAGTGATTGATGTATTATTTCAAGTAATATATAAAGCCTTATATCTATTTATTGACAACATGCTAAGTTAGGTACCTCATAGGCAATTTTCCATCCTGAAAAACCAAGTGCTAACAGTGAACTCCAGACATCTCAATACCACAGGCTGTTATCATTTTGAACATAAATGTACATATTAATCAGCTAATCACTAATCCCTGAAACCTCTAACTGCAATATTGGCAGGTCTTCTTCAGAACTATTTCCAAGCTTGCGTGCCTGTTGCTGCGTTTGCTTAAGGAATCATCCATCACATAAATGGCTAGTTAGTGAAATGAACTAATTAACAAAGAAGTTAAATGGAGAAATAAATCTCAAGCTCAAGACTACTGAACTGTTGTCGTCCTCTTCCATCCAAAGCCACCAGAAAGGCTTACACTTAAGAAATACTGCTGCATTTTGAAAGCCTTCTATGCATGTGAAACATGTACCATTTAATCCCTATTCTATCATGCTGAACAACCATTACATTTATTGTATTAAAATATATGTAGTACAGTACCAAATACAGCTTTCCATGTCTGAGCCCCCTTTCCCCCCTGCTTTCCACTTGAAACCCTTGATTTGCTTTTTAACATCAATTTAAGAACTATTCCTCTGCATGCTTTGGAACTATTTTATTAATTTATTATTGACCTGTACCTTTGGGACTCACAGATCTTTAGATCCGCGTTTCTGTTAATGTTTGTCCCAATTTTCCTGCAATATCCAGTGGATATATACATATTTTAAACTCCCTCAATATTTTGACCGATAATGTTTTATGGAAAAACTTGGAATCAGATTAACATTTTAAGCTAAAACTAGCAATGCAATTGCTTCCATTTCCTCCTATGTTAATAAATGAGAGTATCTTGTTGAAAGCAGTAGGAAACAGATGTACACTTTGTCAAAGTGTGAAGCTCAATGATTTGGGTGATAACATATGCATATGCGTGTATATGTATCTAGATATAACTGAATAACAACATTTTTAACCTCTAATACTCCAATTTCTTTATATAGTAATCGCTGCTTTTTTTTTTCTTTTCCACACATAAAAATGACAGACTTATTGGAGGAAAAGAAATTACTGACAGGATCACAGAGTAAGCTTTCAGCAGGACCCAGAACTGAACCTTTTCCTCCCAAATTTCAGTCCAAACCATGGTGAAATGGAAACTCAGGGAAAAACATGGTGTTCCCATGGAGCACTGGAACTGAAAACAGACACATACACAAATTCTCTAAAAGGATAAATGATAAATTTTCGTTCTTAGACCTGAGCAGTTTATCTCTGATTTACCTCACAGTGCATCAAACGTGTTAATAGTGTTTTAACTGACATGATGTGGGAGTTACAATAACAGTGCCCAGCATTTAGTTTGCTAATGGTTTCTTAATTACAAAAAGCTATTAAGGCTTCATGGGAAGCTGCACCCTAATGCTCATGGCCCCTTTTATCCCACTTGAGCATTTCAGTATTAATGATTGTTTTAATTTCCACCATTATTTTGTCCAGCCCTGTCTGTGACAATTCCTCAGTTCCTTATTTTGAGTATCTCAGCTACAGTGTTGATATTCATACTAATCAGTCTCTTCTGAAATTTGCAGTGTCAGCTTGGAGCGGATTCAGGAAAAGCCATAAAATCACAACACTACTGTTTCTGTAATTTTCTGCTGTTTAGCATGCATGTAACTCAACTTCTGAACTTCAAAGATGCATCTGTAAGGCCTCTTGCTGTCATTTTGGGGGAAAAATACAAACTTCAAACCACATTTGTGTTCATGATATACAAACAATTCTGTTTCCTCCTGTGAACTTACAGTACTTCTTCTTCATGGCAGTGATACAAGAAAACTACAAAGTTCAAAAGAGGTAAAAGGATGATATTGGCTCCTCCGATTTAATATCTTGTATCTAGCCAGTCTGCTTTGTGGACCACTATCATCTGATATAGATATCTTTATTAAAACAGCACACCCTGCTTGGAGTCTCTCAATCTCCTCTTTTTTCCTAGACTGGTTTGGGTTAGAAGGGACCTTAAAGATCACTTCGTGCCAACTGCTTGCCATGGGCAGGGGCACCTTCCACTATCCCAGGGTGCTCCAAGCCCTGTCCAACCAGGCCTGGAACACTTCCAGAGATGGGGCAGCCACAGCTTCTCTGGGAAACCTGTGCCAGGGCCTCAGCACCCTCACAGGGGAGAATTTCTTCCTAATACCTGATATAAATCTACCCACTTTCAGTTTAAAACTATTCCTCCTTGTCTTGTCACTCCCAGCCCTTGCTCCAAGTCCCTCTCCAACACTCTTGGAGCCCCTTCAGGCACTGGGAGGTGCTCTAAGGCCTCCCCCAAAGCCTTCTCTTCTCTAGGACGACCAACCCAAACTCTCAGCCTGTTAATCAGAAATACCTCAACCCATGTGAGTAAGTCTGCTACAAGAGCATGGTAAGAATCATAAAATACACTAACCACCTCAAACATCTATTTCTTCTATTAAAGACACAGGTAGGATCACAGGTAACACTAAGAGTAGCATATCCAAAATCCTAAAACCAGTGAAAGAAGCAAAATCAAGAGATAGTTTTTATTTTCCTTTGATCTTCCACACTGATAGAATTCAGAAACCAGCAATAAAAATATCTCAGCTGTCAAACATAACAAAAGGTCTTGTTTTCTTAGCAAGGCCCAGATTATCAATAGTAATCAAGGCCCTGCTTCCCAAACAGAAATGGTTTGCAAACCACCCCAGCAAAAGAACTAGCTCAAGGTGAGTAGCTGTGCCCAGCACATAAAATTGAACAAAGCCCAGCACTCCAGGTCTGTGCATCTGTACATGGGTCAAAATACATCCAGCAGTTCCCCCAGGGAGTACTGATTTTCAGCTCTGGTCGTAGCTCACTGTTGATTGCCCTCTAACTACCTCAACTATGCATCCAACAAAGCAAATTTACTGCTCTGCCTAAGATGTGCAAACCCAAGAGTTTTCACCACTGTTACTGCTTTGCATGGTTCTGGGTCTGCTTTTTGTGCTGCTGTATCAAAGATTACAGCATTCTGCAGTCACTCATTCCTACAGCATATCCCAAGGAGATGACATGAGAGAATAATTTATTGTCCTGATCCTTTGTCCAACACTGGATGCCTGCAAGGACACAAAGTTCTCTGCTATTGATTTCAAGACCAAACCTACTGCAGGTGAAATTCAGATTGTGCTCACTATCATCACTGATTGCAGAGTTTTCTTGGGGCGTGTTTCCATCAAGTCGTGGAATTCCATAGATTGAAAGTTTGTATTTAAGGCTAACCTTTAATGTACATCACACTGGTGCAAATTGAGACCTTACCAGGAGCAGTTCCCAAACGAAAGCATCTGTAGGACAATTGTTTTAATTAATGACACCTTTGTACAATGATAGAGATGGCATGGAACAAAGTCAAGCCAAAAAAACCTACTCAAATGCCAGTGCTCTATAAAGAAAGAACTCTTGGTAAGATCAAGTCACACCAAAAAATCATATTCCTGGAGTGCCAGAGCACATACTAGAGATTTTATTTCACCTGCAATGTGTGCAAATTAGGGGATCAAATGGATGTGTTTAAAAGATACTTAGAATTTCACATATCACTTACCTAACTTTCCCATACAAGACAGGGAGTCTGTGTGACTGGGAGGGGTTTGTTTAGATTTCTGCTTAGATTTAAACTAAGAAGGTGCCACTGCATTATCACAAACTCTGAACAGAAACCTTCACTTTTTTAAAATATAAATGAACTAAATACCAAAGCAAGGACAGCTCAACTGGATCTGTCAGCAGCAGATTTTGATGACAGCAGCAAACTGTTTTTATAGGGAAAAAAAGGAGTTTTCTGCAGAGCTCTTATCCTCAAGGTAATACAGGCCTTGCTATTTTAGAAGTCTCGAATAAGAGGCCAAAGATTATTTTTCCTATTCTATTAAGGCAAATTCAGATTAGTAGCACTATAAAATATATTGAGGTTTTGTTAACTTTGCTGACTTAGGCTAAAGAAATTTCCATTTGTTCCTAATACCTTGACATGGTTATGGTCAGCCTAACAAAGAACTGCATTCTCTGTGGCAGCTGCATCTTTCCTTAAGCATTTTTGAAAAACTATTTTGATCATAAGTATAGAAATTTGCATCCTGTCAAGAAGGGTTGGAGCCAGTAAACAAGAATATGGCTTCCACAGAGCTTCCTAGACAGGAAATTTTTGGTATCTGTACTCTGCTAATTCTTTTATATCTGTATTAACGCATATATTTTTACTTTTTTCAGGTACCACTACAGGAAAATGCAAGAAACATCAGAGGGATATTCCAGAACATTTACCACATCCAATTGAATCCAATAGTGCATCCTATTAGATATCAGTCCATTTTGCTGACACCTGACTGTTTTGAACAATGCAACCTGCTATTGTGACTGTCATTCAACCATTCTCCTGCTTAAAATGCTGCATGTCAAATGCTGAATAGTGCAGGGCTCCTCACAGAGATGGCATGACTTCCATGCTTCACTTTCAGTTACAGGCAGAAGGTGCACTCAGCACTCCCCTCTCCCATCAGCAGCTTTGCTGAATTGTTACATTTTCCCCACGGTTGTTTGCCTTGAAATTTGTCTTTTTGTAAAATTTCTGTCCTGTTGTAAACACTGAAACTCCAGTTCCAGGCACGAAGATGATTTTGGATCTATTCTATGCTTCCCAAATGCTTTTCTCACCATCCCTCATAAGTCAATTTAGTGCCCATTAAATGTGCCAGATTGACTGAGACCTAAGGGTGCTCTTTATTCCCCAGGAGCTCCAGAAGAGGCAATGGCATTGTAAGCTTCTACCCAGAGGTGCCAAACCACAATCATCACAACCTGGTGGAAACTAAGGAAGTCACTCTGTGTGGTTTACGTGGCATGAACACAGGATCACTACTCTTCCTTGTTAGCTGTACTGCAGACCAGAGGAAAAGAAACCAATTTTAGCACACAGGCCATACAACCATAGCTCTGGCTGTCATTTGGAACCAAGACAGGCACCCCAGCAGTGAAAGGCCTTGTATATTTCCTTTGTGAACTCTCTGAACTAGCCTGGTAGCAGGGAGCACCCCCTGGCTCAGCCTTTCTGCATCTCACAGCCTCAGAGGTCATCTATTGTCATGCAAGTCGGCTTGAACTCGGCATGTAAAACATCAGCAGGCTCAGCTCTGCTCCAGGGATTCCAAATGTATCCATGAGGCATCAGCATCACCTTCTACACGTGGAAGGGGTTGCAAGTATCGATTGCTGCAGTGAAAAATCTGCATGCAGCAAATCACTGTCACAGCCTGCACTGCTGAGAGAGTTTGTGCAAATCACAGGGAATAAAACAAGCTTTACCTAATGCAGGCTATTTCATCATCTGTTTTACACCAAAGCCTTCATGTTACACCTCACTTAGTTTGTCTCCTCTTGCTCACAAAGAGAAGCAAAGAGAGGAGACGATCACAGAGAGGTGCTGCAGCAGAACCAGATGGTCCAACTCTCCCAAGCCTTGGCATTGTGTCTCTTTCTGTAACTTTGGTATTTTTATCTCCTCCCGCCCCCCTTGGTCCCATCTGCACCTTCCTCTTTCTCCATGTCTGTCACGTTGTTTTTCAGTTCAGCTTCCCCAGGAAGAGATGCTTATGCTGTCATGCTCCTCACAGTGAACTCAGCAGACAAAGGAATGGGACTCCTCTGGATTCCATGACAATATGCTTGAGGGGAGCAGAGATTTCCCAAGACTGCTTCCTAGCATGGGCAAAGCTCTGTGCTGAGCTTTCACGTGGGGCTCCACAGCAGGGGCCTGTGTAGAGGTCCCACCACTGCTCACAGGCATTGAAATAGCCCTGAAGGACCTTGAGTTAATTTCCCAGGCACTTTGAAAGTGTTTTTGCACCTCGTTTACTCTCCACCTTTTCCCTACTCTTGCCTGCCCAGTTCCCAGCCAGGCTGGATCTTGTCTCTCCTTGTCACTGCCCATCCCCTCCTGTAAAGCCCTTTCTCACAAATCTATCAAAAACAAAGAGCACAGCAAAGGGAATTTCTTTCTCTTTGCTCTTGCCCAGCATGAATCATGGAAAAGGAAACCCACAAAAAACTAATATTATCCTACTGCTTTAACTGCCAGCCAGGGCTGACTTCAGTGGACAGATGTTTCTCTGCATCAGTTGGTGATCTGGTAGTCAGATGAAGGGCCCTAAAACCCCCAAACTTATTCTTAGTTTCAGTTGCAAAAAACATTCTAAAAGTTAAGCAGTGAAATAATGCTGGTTTTAGTGGCATGGCAAATCGATTTATAAAGGAGTTTGTTCATATATTCAAATATATACTCTGTATTTAAATTTAATTTCTGTGAAGTTTTGCCTTCATATGAATACTATTACATACCAAGGATAGGAACTCTGACTCTTTAGCCCATTCACTCAGACATAAATTAGTGTCTTGCATTTAATCCTCCCTCTGCTTTTATGGCTTTCATTGAACAATAGGGAAGCCTACTTGTAGTCAATTTACCACCTGAAGACACTAAATAAAAGTTGCAGGGCCTCATTTATTAAATCTCTCCCTAAGACTGAAGACACTAGGCAGCCAGTCAAGGCTATGTTATTTTTAAATATTTTCATCACTGAAATTAGAGTATTTATCCAAACAAACTCCCCATGAGGGAATCCAGCATAAACCAGCTTATTTCTTGGTGAGTTTTAAGTCAGGTTGGTAGTGCTGACCCTTGTGTGATTTTCCAATGCACATTATTATATTATTTTCATTCTCAACATGTATTATTTTAGCAAAGTTTCTGGCACACTGTCTCGTGTGTTCTTCCTTCACTGTCTGCCTTTTACTAAAGTATTCTGGCACTCTCAGAGTGAAGTCAGAGAGGGAAGAAAATAAACCTGTCCAAAAGGAGGCATGCCAGCCCTGCGTGCTCCAGTTTGCACCAGGCTGTATCCCTGACCCCAGACCATTTCCCACAGCAGCCCCCACACACAGATTGTGAGGCCAGAGCTGTTTCAGGTGCATTCTCTGCCTTTCTGGGCAGACCAGTCCCTTTGTTCCCATAAAGAACAGAGATTATATTAAGCAGAAGCCATATCAGCTGGAAGTTCCCTATGTACACAAAATGTCAAGTTTGTACTTCTTAATCCCCAGCAGAGGACATTAAGATTCTGAAGTGTCTGCAGATGTCACTACTGTGGTTTTTATGTGCAGGCTGTCTCCTGTATTTTACCTGGTGAGCTCCTGCTTGATGCTGACTGCGCTCATCCTGTCAGCATGAGGACCTAGGATGGTGATATAGGGTCTCTTCTTTGGCTGCAAAAATGTCAGAAGATATGCACTGAACAGAGCTGATTGATGAGGAGGATTTTTGGTCTACATGATGTTTTGACATATGGAAGTTTACTTCTCTTCTAATTCATAACATCTAATATTTTTAGATGTCCCAGAAAACAGATGATCTGTACAACTTTCCCTTTGGACAAATATCAACACACAGTTTCCAAAATTAATTTTATTCCCTCAAACCTCAGCAGCTGCTGACTGAAAAGGCTTTGTTCCTTAAAATATGATTTGGCATAACATAACCTAACAGCATACCCTAGTCTATTATTAAGGTTGAATTGTCAAATGAATTGTGTCAATGTAAATTAAATGCTGGGTTTATATTTTTTCCCTTAGAAGAAATTTCCACTCATCTTCAAACTTTCTCAGGAATTCAGAAGAGACATTTACAAAGACATCGTTGTTATTATTGTTTATGAAACGTCAAAGTTTCCTGCAAAGCACTACAACATTTTTCCAACATCTTTTTCAAGTTGAGCACAAGAAATACTGCTGAGCTCCTGGTTCTATTATCTCAGATTCAGCTCTCTGACAGCATGGAGAATGGCTCCATAAGAAACAAGCGTTTTGGATATGCAGCAAATACCAAAGATCAAGTGGTTAATAATGTGTGCATAAGTCCCAAGGGGGGACTGCACACATATTAGTAGTCTTGGCAATCAAACATTGATATATATGAAAATTTCTGCCAGGCTCCATATGGCTTTATCTAAATGAGAGCAAGCACTTATCCCTTTGACTGAAGGTCAGCATAATGCAGTCAGATTATTCTGCATCTCTGGTGGGGATGAACATGTCCAAAAACCCCAGCCTGGACTGGGTTTGTGTGATCCATAGCCAGTGACCAAGGACAAGTGCTCTGTTCTGCTTTCATAGAAGCATTCATCCCTGGTGACACTGGTACACAAGTCACAGTCCAGGTGCCACCCAATCTATTTTACTGAGGCTCTAAAAGCAGAGCAGGCCTTGCTCACACCCTCCTGCAGATAAATAAATGTGGGAAGCAGTGAAAGAAAACCAGGGGAAGACAGCCAGACTCTGCCACTCACTCTGGTCTGTGAACATGTCATCATTTTGCAGATGGTCTGAACATGCCACTGCATAGAGCCAAAGGACAATACTAGAGCTAGAGGATATTTTACACCCCATGAATGTACAAAACCAGTGTTTAGAACAACCTCTTGGAGAGGGATAAAACCATGCAAAAGCATCTCAGTAATAACAGAATCATAGAACTGCCTGGGTTGGAAGGGACCATAACAACCATCTCATTCCACACCCTGCCATGGACAGGGACACCATCCACTATCCCAGGTTCCTCCAAGCCCTGTCCAACCTGGCCTTGGACACTTCCAGGGATCCAGGGGCAGCCATAGCTTCTCTGGGAAGCTGTGCCATGGCCTCAACACCCTCACAGGAAAGAATTCCTTCCCAATATTGCATCTAACCCTGCCCTCTGGCAGTGGGAAGCCATTCCCTGTGTCCTGTCACTCCAGGCCCTTGTACTGTGACATCCCATCCTCATTGGCTTGGCTATCTTTCATTTTTAATGTCTCATATAATAGATTTTTTCGGCTTTATCTTTCTGGCTTCTAAATTAGACTCAGCTGAAAGCCAGCACTTTCTTGACTTCTGCACTCCAGAAATTGATATTACATGTTGTCCTGTCCTGCTGTACGAGGGGGAGTTGGAAAGGATTCTTTTTGATAGATTTCTCAGGCAAAAATAAAGGGCAAATGCAGCAGCATTAAATCTGAGAAATGTTTATGGAGAAAGGGAGATAAGTGTTCCTAAGGAAAGGAGATAGAAAAGGGGAAAAGAGAGAGAGAAAGAAAACAGGGACAGCCCCTAGAGTACACCTATGTACAAAATTTTTCACCTCATGTACAACATATGTTGAGGCACAAAGAAAAATCAGATTGGCCCCTCTCACACACAAATCACCCCATAAATATTTATACCCATAAACTCATTCATATATATTTGTGCCATGAAAAAAAATCCAAGCCTTTAAAATTTTAATACTGACTATGGGAATATTATGATGAAAAGTGTTGAAAGAAAAACAATCATATATAAACAGAGGTATTTGAGCAAACTCATGCAAGCTAAAAAAATGGATGCTAACACATACCTGTGTTTTGTTTGTTCCAAAGCTCTGCAGATATGACATCTACAATAGAAAGAAAAAAAAATAAACATTTAGTTGACCACCTGGTGGTAGCAACAGTTTGTTTAGTTAATATAAATGGCATTAGTTTTATTAATACAGGTTGTTAACATCCTCTATGCAATCTTATTAAAAAGCATGTCTCAGCTGGAGAGGATAATGGGATTGTAAAGACGTTTATAAGGAATCTGATTTACCAACATGCTCTTATTAAAATTAGCATTTATTTTGTCATTACAGTTCTATCTATCATTGAACCTGTCCGCCTACATTTTAGTTCAGTTATTTATGACCAGTTTTGTTATGCCAAATGGGAGTTTAAAACCTAATCTTAAAACAACTGTGACTAGATATTTTTATCCAAGTCTAATAGAAAGGCTTGGAGACTTAAACATCACCTGAATAATGCTAAAACCAACTGGATAAGTTCTGTACACCTTATCCCCTTCAAAGACCAATGTCTTTGCTTGATTCTGTGAAGCCTTCACACATATTGTATGTCTCAGAAATAAAAATAATAGAAAAAGTTACTACCTCACCTTTTCATTTTCTGGAATGAACAGTAATTAAACTAAGGATTTCTTGATAATACTGTTCTACATTTAAAAAAAAAACCAAACCTAAACAAACATTATTTATATCCACTTTTACTAGCAGAAATAACACATTTCTAGACCATTTTAATAAATTACTGTTAACTCAACTTTTCCAAATGTGAACAAAAGAGAAATTCTTTTCATGAGCATAGAGCCATCACAGTCCAATTCAGTAATAACAGCAATTTCATACTGATATGAATTTGTTTAAAAGGTGACCTAGACAATGAAGCAAGTATAATTAAATTGGAAACAGCTAATTCAATAAAGTACTCATGTCAAAAGTAATAATCAGGGGAAATTTTAGTGCAACACTCATCTGCAGAAAGGATCATTTTAGAATAATGGTATGCTTATGAGAAGAAATTTAAAATATAAAATGTCTGATGATGGTTGATGGAAAAATAAAACAAAAAGGGGTTTATGATAATAGATTTCTAAGCGAGTAAAAGGAACAAAGACACAGAATTGGTATCATTAATGTGTTGCCACTGGTTTATAAAACAAAGAAAGCTCATTGAATTTGATTAAAATATCTGTTTCCTGGCCTGAAATGGTTAAGTACAATTAAGTCTCACCCAATCTGAGCATTAGAAAGTGCTCTGTTAAACAGGCATTATATTTTCCAGAGGACAACTGTCACTGCACAGGCATTCAGGGTACCAACCATTCCCTCTGTGCACGAGGAGGACTCAGCCAGTGCCCAAAGCTGCACTTCATCTGCCCACAACACAGAGGGCAAGTTCTCAACCCCTTCCACTTGTTTCTGCAGAAAATCAAGGCTTGCTTAATATTAATTTAGTCTCTTGATCTGCTGGCCCAGCACACCTATTGAGCTGAGGTCAGTATGAAGAATACCCAGCAGAGCTCTACACCAAAGGTCAAGTTCCTCTGCCCACTCTTCAATCACAAAGGTGAAGTTCACCTGTCCAGCTCACAATGCCATTTTCAATCAGCTTCTGACTGATCCAAGGCAGGGGAACAAGATCTCACTTGACCATAAAAAGTCTCAGGCCATTCCAGTCCAAACGTAAGGTATGTGGCCTAAACATTTGTTTTTATAAAAACATAAAAGATGCTTAGAAATACAAAAGTAAAAGTGTAAAAATTAATTGCTGAGGTGCATAAATAGTTCTCCCGGAGGCAAAATCACAAGAGAGCATGAACAAACCAGACTTTTGTGACATTGCTTACTCAGCAACACTCCTACTCATGAGGCTTATCTGATTTTGAAACACTACCAACAGTTTTCCTAGAACCAATTAGTTCATATGTGAACTGGTTTGTATACATGCACACACATGGGAGAAACAGTCCTTTTGCACTTTCACATGGTGAACAGTCTATCTAAAGTAAGTAGCTGATCTGTAAAGAAAGATGTTACATACTTAACCTGCTCTGTGTGAGACTTGCATCAAGCTGTAGTCCCAGAGGGTGAAAACAATGCACTGTTCTAACCAAGGATCAGTACAAATTCAGCTGGTGTGAACTGTACAGAGCCCACAAACAAGCATCTGTTGCAGCTGCCCTCCTGTTAGAGGGTAGAAATGAGCTGAAACAGACTTCCTGTTCATCACAGCATGAAAAGGGCTCTGGTTTATTCCTCTTCACAGCTCAGCCATCCTGACTCCAACCATTCACTGACTCTGCCTGCACCAAGCTCCTGCTGGAGGTTTCCCTTGCAGCCTCTGACTGCTGCTTATTTCCTGCTGAACTCTGACTGCAGGGCTCAGTTTGCAGACTGTGACTGCAGCTTTTACCCAGCTAGACTGTGACTGCCGGTTCCAACAACAGGCTCTGACTGCCCACCCAGACTGACCTCACTGCAGGGATTCTCCCCAGGATCCTTCTTCCTCATAATCCTCATGTTCCTCAATATTCCTCCTCCATGATGATTCTCCTCTCACCAGCTCACCCACTCCCTTTTATCACACTTATCTTTATTGGCTACAGCTGTGACTCATCAGGGTGAGGCTGTATTGGTAATTAACACAGCTGTTACTGATCAGAGGCCAGGTCACTTTATTCCCTTCTCCTACGAGTGTCTTTTCCCTGTTTAAAAATTAGGCAAACCCAGTTGAATTTTGCCTTGCACACCATAGGTAACGTCACCACCTCGGCTCTCACAGCCAGCACTGCTGCATGGCAATGAGAGGAAGAACCACAGCACAGCTGAATTTCATGTTCCCATGCTGAGCAGAAACACTGGCAGCTGGAAAAATCACTGCCTGACTTGTCAGCTGAGCCAGCTGCAGCTGGAAGTCCCAGAGAAGGAAAAATATGGAAGCCCACAGTCTCATTTTTCGAGAGTCACTTTTTCTGACTACAGCCACACTGTAATTTGTCAGTCAGAGTCTCTCGGTCCAACATAGATCTTGTTTCCCTGGAGACGAGTCTTTTAAATAGCTGTTCGAAACACCAACCAGATTGAAAGAGGATTCAATTAAAGGGAAAAAACCATCTAAGTTGCACTGGGGGTCTGTGCTAGGAGAAGCTTCTGGAACATGCATTTCTGGTTTCCCGAAAATCATGTCTGGGGTTTTTAAAATTTATTTATTATTTCTTATCCACTTCTTTGTCTTAGGCATGGGTAAACACAGCATGATTTTAGCTGATAATTCAGTTATACTGATGTTTGCTATTTTTTAATTATTGGCTAATAACTTGGATTACTGTTATTTTTCAAACTTTATGTAATTTAAACATTTGCTAATTTATAACTTTCTGACAATTCGTATAATATTATTCCAGCTGTTTGAATGAGATACTTTTAGAGGACAACAAAGTTAAGTAATAGTTGATATTAATGACTTTTTAGACCAGACTCTGCCAAAAAAAAACCAACCTGTTGGACTGGAAACATGTTGGATCAAGAGATCTCCAGCCCACATGATTCACTCTCAAAACTTCTATGAACTATGAATTTTGAGAAACTTAGTGACTCCTTATCATGTGATGCAGCTCAAACACAATACTCTAAAACCACATAATATCCATATGTAGATACCATTCCCAGTGGCACCTTTAAAAAGTATTTTTTTATGAAGGAAAAGATGAACACCCTCATGCTTGAAATGCACCTCTGGAATTTCAACACACATTAATATAAGCTCTGTTTTTTCACTTCTGCTCAGCTTTGCAGCCATGAAGGGTGGAAAGGAAACAGAAAATCCCTTCCAGGCACTATTACTTGCAGCAATGATAGGCTGTTTCAATAAGTTAAATTTCAACAGCCACAAAAAAGCAAGTAATTAAACCTCTGTTTTCTTTACAATTTCAAGCACAATTTTCTCCTTTACCTGTAATGTCAGCAAACTAAATTTGGTGCCAACTTCCCAAGCAGATGTCCAAGTGTTTCTAAAGAAACACCAAATATTTGGAAGATTTTTCCCTTCTTTGCACCAGACTAAAATGAAAAACATTTCTGTTGGGCTACCAGCTCAGTGGTACTGATCAATATAGATCATGATTTACCACTGAAAAATTAGGAAAATGTCAACTGTTCCTTCTGCATCACAACAGAGTAGTTCACACAGAGGGAGGAAGCAAACTCACTGGCTTTTTAACAGTATAAAGAGATAGTGTTACATGGTTTTGTTATGCCAGTATTGATGGGAAGATGAGACATAAACCTCTGTCAAAAGTGATTTTCTTCAAAGATACTGTCAAGACATCAGAAAAAAAAAAAAATAAATCTTGCAAAGAAAAAAAAATTAATGCCATCTGAATAACTTCTTTACATGACTGGGCTTCAGGTTTTCAAAGAAAATTTTGTACACTGGAATGTTAAAACTTTGTACAGTGCCTAGCCCAAAGCAAATTACAGATACAGGTGAGGATTTATATGTTGTTCAGTTTAAATTGCTGAAGTGAAGTATTTGGTATCCTGAACTTGAGAGGAATCGTTACTACGTAAATAACATTGAGAAAAATTGTAGAATTATGACAACAGTTTGATGTCAGACCTTTAGTAGAGAACAACATATGTAATGCAAACATTTTGTCTAGTAACTGCAATACTCTTATATTTATCACTTTAACACAAGCAGCATAAGTTCACTCATGTGTTGTACCTGAGTTTATTAAACCAGATTTAAATAGATTAATAGTATCTGCCTTCAGCCTATAAAAATTACCTAATTATTCTTCCTACACATGCTGATCTCCAGAAACAGTACTTTTATGAAGAAATTAGTTCTATTTTTATCATACAAAAGTATGCCAAATTATACTTGAAAACATTAAATTTACTTCAAATCATTGTAGGGTGAGGTGCTTTGTTTTTAACTTAACATAAAGGATATCAACTATCCATCATGGTTAAGACCTTACAGTTTTGTGAAGCAGAGCAGCAATGACCAACACAGTGAATGGTGGAGTAGATGACTATCACTGGTGGGACCTGATCTAACATAAGACAAGAACTGGATGCTGTAAGAGATCTATGCCTCCAGGGAAAATCATGGCATTTTCAGAAAGCCTTCTCCAGCAAACCTGGTCTGAATCCTCAGATAGACAGGTTTGACCCTTCATAATATCTGTTTATTTCTACTGTTTTCCATATAAATAATATTTTTGTATTTACATACAATCTGCAATTTTCAAAACAGCCCTTCTAATCTAAAGCAATCAAAGTTATTATCTAAATTACAGAGATTTATTATAAACTGAGGCCCCATCTTGTTCAACTGTAGGAACAGTGCTGAAAAATGGGATAGTGCCTCTCCAAGAAGGGTGACCTGAATCAGTGGACAGCTGCAAGCTGAACTAGAATTAATGACCAAATAATTCTCATGAAAGTTTTCCTGTATAATCTTCAAGTCACCAAATTTAGATGCCGACTTCTATTTGTTTGGCCTTTTTTTGTCTGCAAATTCATGTGGGCCTGGACACTCAGTGGTAGCTGGCTGAACCTCTGTGAGCTGAGTGAGCATCAGGATCAGCAACTTTCCCCCAGCTGTTGAGAGAAGCACTCTCCCTCCTGGCAGTAATTCCTTTTGGAGTGCATTTATTCTTTCAAAAAAGTACACCAAAGAGACAGCCAGTATATTACAGAGCTGCAAAAAGAAGCAATCTGTCTTAATAGCTGTGAAAGTCGTGAGCAAAATAAAAAGCCTGGGTTTTGAGCCCTCCCCCAAAGTTTTTTCAGTTCTTCAGTGGTGCAGGACATCTGAATAGGTGATTGTTAACCATTATTCCAACTTCATATACAGTATATTTTAATTTTTTTAAAAATCATGTTATCATAAGAAAAAAAAATAAAGGAGAGGGGATTGTATTGCACCAAACCTGAAGAATCTCTTTTCATCATTACCTAAGCTGATGATTTTTACTAGTAGGAAGATGGAAGTCTGTAGAGAATTTTCCTAGGGAATGAGCTGCCCAGACCTGAACTACCCGAGCTAAGGCCTCATTGAGGCTTTGGCTGAGGCCTTCAAGCCTCTGATGCAGTTAAAATTAGTTAGAGAAGTTGTGGCGCAGTTAGAAATTAGATGTTAAAGTGTCTGGGAAAAATAATGGGGTTTGTGAAGCTCACTGTATAGAGTTGTTAGTAAGCATGTGTTAGCTACCTTAAAAGTAAGTTCAACAGTGTGTGTTTGCATTCTTCTCTCTGCTGTGTGCCAATGAAAGAGCTATCCATTTTGTAAACTATATAGAAATGTATATAAGCTGCCATTTTACACGTAATAAAGGAGAAACATAGAAGTGACCATACTGGTTGGACCTGCGTTTGCTTCGACCCAACTCTCTTTTCTAAACAGGGTAACCCTGGCTTTAGAAGTCCTTGCAACTACTGGTTTTGATCACCTGCTTTTATTTTATATTATACTGTAACATTTTAAATTGCTAGAGTTGTAATTTATTCTGACTTCGCTCAAAATTGCTAGATGTAGCAATATACAGATTTTTATATTAAAAAGATTTTAAATAAATGCCACACTCCATTTGGAAAGAGTGCTTAGTTATTTTTCCCTTAAAAAAAAAAAAAAGATGGAAAAAATGCTAAACACTTAGTACTGAGATCAGCACTGATCAAATAGAATTAAACAAATTTT
>VXBB01013885.1:203338-237301 GCA_013399915.1 Illadopsis cleaveri | reverse complement strand
TGCCTTTTTTTTTTTTTTTTTTTTTCCAATACACTCCATCCCAAATTGCATTTTCTGGGGGAGAGATGGGAGACATCAGACAGAGCTCACATAGTAAGAAAAATCTCCACTCATATTCTATTTCTGTTCCTTCCTTTGTTTTTTTGGTTTTTTTTTTTCATTTTCATCTTGTTCAGAAGCAAAGCCACTGCCCAATATTTCATCCTGATGCAGTAATAACCAGGTGGGCAAAGTTCAAGATGAATACCTCTGACAGATCCCTGTATACAAGCAAGTAGCATGCCTCCTCCTCCCCGGAGCTAGGGAACTCCATGGGATAAATAGAGTGTCAGTTTTACCAGGGAATGATCAGAATACCATTCCCTCTTCTTTTTTTCCCTCCCCCCTGCTCCTCCAGTTGGCAATTCACCTTTTTTCCCCATAGAATATCAGATGTCAGCGTTCAAGCAGCTCCTTCACTGGCAAAGGAAAATCTACAATATCCTAAACAATGTTCTTCATGTATGGAAAAGAGAATATGAGGAACCATCCACACACCAGCAGTTCAAAAACATAAATTCCTACCCAAGAAACAGAATGACCCTGAACTCTTTCAATATCTTTAAGTGCCCCTAATTACAAAGGGGAGCAGAACTGCAAGTTTTCTGTATTATGGCAAATTTTTGTTCAACCGTAGCCAGCTACATTAGCCAATCCAATATTTTTTACTGTCAAAATACAACTAATCAAAATAAATCAAGACATATTCATCCACTTCTATTTTTTTAGATTTTCCCCTCCCCAAATCTTCACTCACTTAAAAGTAGGAAAATGTATGGAAGATCTTACAACAAAAATTGAGTTATAATGTGCTGTAATTCAGCCCACAGGAAAAAAAAAATCCCTTCACCTTTACAGAGGTTCAAATACAGCTCTTTACATTTATTTCTTTCTATTCTCAGAAATTTGCTTTTCAAATGTGTTCCCTCTAATCATGAAGAAATTTTTAATCATTTACAAGACTGAAAGAATAGGGGTTTTAAGATCCGAAAGCAGCCTTGGGCGTTCAAAATAAAATAAAATAACAAAAGCTGTCACTTACACAGAGAAAGAGGGGGTGTGCATATATAGGCAACAGCATTTTTTTTCTATATGAATAATTTCATATCACTAATAATTTTCCATCAGTTTGTGACAGAAAAAAATACTAAAATCAGTTATGTTATTCAATGACTGGTAGCTGGGAGTACAGTGTCACATCTTCTTAGGAGTTTCAGTAGCTCCTTTATTAGAAATGAGTTTCAAATTACCAATTTGCAGACTTAGCACTCTAGGACATCCCTACCCAAATTGTAGCCTTTACTCACTAAATGGCAAAGTTCAAAATTAATTAATGCAAGCTAAAGTTCTACCATGGCTTTGTTGCAATTATTGCTATTCACTGGAGGCCACACACCAAAAATACTTGATGTTTCTACCTGAACTTACTTGCATTTGCTAGGAAAGTTGCTTGTGAATAAAATCTAAGTCAACCATCTTTTTTTAATAAATCAGCACTTTGCCTGTCTCTCAGAAATTTTCATTGTCTAGGGAAATTAGGACACAGAGCTTTCTCAGTTGGGTAAGAACCTGCTAATGTACTGGAGAAAGTTGGGTTTAATTGATAAGACTCACCAATACATCATCCAAAAGCAAAAAGGCATTTCTCTTTATGAAAGTAAAGATATTTGAGCTCAGTCTACCTTTTGATAAAGGTCTCTGCTGTCCCCCTGTGTTTATGACCAGAGAAGGAGGAAATAATGTAGACCATTATCTACAATAACATTCAATTCCCCTGACATCATCATCACTCGCACCCAGGCCTTGCCTCTTTCACCACTCCCACATTCAGAGTCATATTTATCAAAGGAAGTTGGAAATTGCCAGTGCCCAGTTGTGCTACTGATCTAATTCACAAAGCACTTCTCTCCACGTGAATTACAGTTCATGAGTTGCTGGAGAGCCAGCAGAAGAACAGCAGCTCACTTATTTCCATAGAAATGGCCTCATTGCCATGCAGACCCAGGATAATTTATAGGAAGGGATTCTCAGCTGAAAACAGGGGTCCTGCTGGCAAGGCCCTTCTATTTATACACATTAAATTTCAAAAAGATTTAAGAAGTATAACTTTTAAATCAGTGAGGTGAACCACACCTGGGCCCACTACAAAAGCAGCACTGAGGCGCAGAGCACTGGCAGACAACAAGCAGTGGAACAGTGTCACAAAACCATGGAATGGTTTGGGCTGGAAGCTAAAAAACATCCTTTAAAATGTTAAAAAACCTTTAAAAATATCTCATTCCACCCCCCTGCTATAAGCAGGGACACCTTCCACTATCCCAGGTTGCTCNGAGCGCTGGCAGACAACAAGCAGTGGAACAGTGTCACAGAACCATGGAATGGTTGGGCTGGAAGCTAAAAAACATCCTTTAAAATGTTAAAAAACCTTTAAAAATATCTCATTCCACCCCCCTGCTATAAGCAGGGACACCTTCCACTATCCCAGGTTGCTCCAACCTCTGTCCAACCTGGCCTTGGCCACTTCCAGGGGTGGAGCAGTCACAGCTTCTCTGGGCAACCTGTGCCAGGGCCTCAGCATCCTCACAGGGGGAGAATTCCTTCCCAAATATCTAAATCTTCCCTTCTTCAGCTCAAGCTATTCCCCCTTGTCCTATCAGGAAAAAAAAAATAAAGAAGTAAAAGGCAGTTTTAAGAAGGATTGAATTATCATAACAAAACATATTTAAAATGCAAATAGATAAGATATATGAAAGATGCCTCTAAAATATATATTGTTCCTATCATTACATATGAAATCAGCATATTTACAGGAAAAAAGCTGTTAGTCATCATTTCCATTTATAAGGTTTTGTCTGCCTGTTAATGTTTGCTCGTTTTGTGTTTCATCACTTTTCATTTAGAAAGGTTTTACCCAGAGACTACACTGATGACTGAGTTTAAGATTACTTGAGATTAAAAAAAATGATTGTATACACTCTATAAGCTGCTGGTTTACAACCCCTACCTTACAAAAATACATCACAAATATCAAAGAAATGTGTTTGTCTGAGGTTTTGTTGCAATTTTCCTATTCTGTCCTAGTCAAACAACAAAATTGCTCACAGTATTTTGCTGATATTAGTTATTTTTTGTACTTTAATTTCACAGGTGAAATATTCTGAACTGTTTTGCTACAATAGCTATATCAAAAATGAAAAAAAAACTCCTCCTTTTTGAAAGAGTTCTTAAAGAGAAACAGAGACTCAAAAAAGTAAACTTTTTATAGATACATCCAAGTCAATCTCTTACAGGAAATGAAGGTCCTTCTCAAAGTTTTACCCTCCAAAAAGGAGAAAGCAAAATTCATGGAATCTGAAGGAAACATTTTTTTTCTTCTTTGCATGCTTACTTGAGCATGACTATTTAAAATTGTAAGTGTTGTGAGGACAGAGCATGGCAAAGATGCTTCTGCTTGGCTACTCCATTTTGCATGGAAGACACTTAATTCCGAATTTAACTGCAACTTGAATGATGATTTAAGCAGATGGGGGAAATGTGAGCGCTACGTGGGATGAGCAAAACATTCAGAGACCACACAGCAAGAGTGCAGGGCTGGCACAGAGGGAAGAACACCACAGACCCCATGTCCTCACCCTCCTTTGCCCCTGCCTAAAGGAACACAGCAGGACTGAGGTGTAATTGGCACTCACTCGTTGCCATATGCAGGTTCTCCCTGATTACTGCGCTGCTTTCTCTCTAGCATGGTAAATATTCTTTATGAACAACAGGTATAACACCAACAAACCTTCCTTGGACGTGCTGTTCATGTCAGAGGGATGTTTCTCCCTGCCACAACCTTCGGGCTGTGGCTCTCAGAAGTCCTGGGGCTGCAGGGACCAACCCTGCTTCATAAGGCTGAAATTTGTTTACAACCACCTTACTGAAACAGTGACTTAATACTCAAGTTTCCTAGCAGGTAAAAATGGCCACCTCCAATGCTGGCACTGAACAGAATGATATATTCAGCTAAAAGTAACTTATTGCACCAGCTGAAGGGTAAAGTCAATTATGAATGTCCTAAAGCACAGTGTAGGTTCCTTAAAATTAATTCAAAGGGCAAAGAGGACATACAGTTTAATTTCAAGATATGGGAGTAGATTTTTTTTCTATGATTCTGCTACTGAATACACTCTACGTTCTGTTTTCCATTTCAATTTCTCCATCACTAATAGCTTCTCAAATGCCAGCTTCTATTTCTGACACTTTTACGGCACAGTTTATTAATTAACTATACATTTACATGTACATACACACACAAAAAAGATTCCTTAATTATCTGGGAAGCTCCACCAAATCAGCACAAGTTTATGTTGTGGGCATAACTGTTTTCCTCTTTCACTAATTACCTCAAACATCCAGTGCACACCCTCACTCTAAATTTCAGTCCATCAGCCACCACGGGTATCATTATAAATCTACACATGATCCACAGACTGGGACATTTGTGAGGGGACTGTCAGAAGGGAAGGTACCTGTGTAAGCAGCTTGGACCACTGATATCCTGACTTAGTTCCAACACATCACAAATCTCTGAAATTAAGATAACATTTTTTCAAAGTTAAAATGTAAGTTCGAAAGGTCACGATTCTATTATTAAATTCAGCTTAATTACAAACAATATATGCCTGTGAGGACTGTAAGATGTACTTCTCACTGAAGAAGCATCAGAACACTGAGATAATTTTTACTGTGAGAGATGTTGGGAAATACAAACCTATGCAATTTATAAATGCTCGCAACAGCTGAGTCTGCAGAATTGTTAGAGTTGAGCATACACTATCAAGAGATGAAAGAAAATGGATTGTATTTATGAGACAAGGCAGCCTCTACATACTTTCCTTGAAACTACTTGTTCATGGCCTAGAAGCCTCTGTAAATGTTGTGATAAAATAAGTGCCAGAACAGGGAGCAGTCATGCATGTGATAGGAAAATTCAGTGGCGTGGCAGAGGAATATATATGAGCGCTTGCATTTGTTTGTTTGCCTGCTCATACTTTTCACAGCAGAAAGAGTTATTATATTGGATGCTCTGAAACACTCCTAAAATACACAGGATTTTGCAAAATATCATTGTAATTGTAAAGAGGAGATGTTCTGCTTTCTTTTAAGAATGATTACAGAAAATTGGTCATGGCAATTTAATATCCTGTGTTATGTGGCTTCATCTCTCCCCATTCTCTGCTAACCTGCTGGAAAAGGTTGCTGTTGATTTATGCTTTTGTTTGTGAATTACACTGTAGAGTTTCAGAGGCAATAAGAGCTAGAAAATTGCTTCTTACAGTCAATGACCTCCTTGTAGTTTACTTCCTTATTTTATCATAATAGAGACATTCACTTGATGGAGATTTCCCTACCAAAGAGAAGACTCTGATCCTTGACCTTAATGAACGTGTTTTCCTACCTGCTCAAAGCATTACAAGTATTTTAGTGGCAGCCAACTTTGAGCAGATGTTTAAAGATGGTTTGTTATTCAGTGATAAAAAGTGCAGTCTACTGAGATAACTACTGCTGTTAAAAAAACAATGGTTTATCCTTTAGATTACAATGCCTCTCACATAAACTTTCATTTCTCTTTCCCAGCAAATTCATCTTCTAAACAGGACCAGCACCGCTTGATCACTGCTGTTAAGGCTATTTATCTGTAGCTCAGAATGAGAGAAAAGTCTCTAACAAGTGCCCCAAATCTGAAATCACTGGGAGGCTTTTCCTTGACTCCGGGAGGATCTGATCAATCTCTAAATGCACAGAGCAATTATATTTTCAGATGAGGTACAGAGAGTTGCTGTCTTCTGTCAACAATGCTCATGTAAATGAGGATTAACACCACCACACTTGAGCTAATGGGATTGCTTTATGGAACCATTGAATCATTAAAGTTGGACCTTTAAGATCACTGAGTCCAGCTGTTAGCCCAGCACTGCCAAGTCCACCACTAAACCATGTCCCCAAGTGCCACATCTAAATGTTTAAATACCTCTCTAAATAGTGCTTCAACAACTACCCCAGCCAGCCTGTTCCAGTGCTTGACAACTCTTTTCTGTGAAGAATTTTATCCTAATATCCAGCCTAAAGTGCCCCTGGATCAACTTGAGACCATTTCCTCTCATCTATTGCTCCTTACTTGGGAGAAGAGACTGACCCTCACCTTGTTATAACCTAGGAGAATCACAGATTATCCTGAGTCGGAAGGGACCCACAGCAGCCATCAAGTCCAGCTCCTGGCCCTGGTCAGGACACCCCAAGAATCACACCATGTGCCTGAGGGTATTGTCCAGACACCTCTTGAATTGTTGCCAGGCTTGGTGCCATGACCACTTCCCTGGAGAGCCTGTTCAGTTCTCAGCCATCCTCTGAGTGAGGAACCTTTTTTTAGTATCCAATATAAACTTCTCCTGACTCAGCTCCAGGCCTTTCCCTCGGGAGCTGTCACTGGTAACTGAGAGAGCAGTAGTTGTAGACTGTTGTAAGGAGTGACAAAATCTCCCCTGAGCCTCCTTTTTCCTGGGCTACACACCCTCAGCTCCCTCAACTGCCCCTCACAGCACTTGTGCTCCAGATCCTTCACCAGCTCTGTTGCCCTTCTCTGGACCTGCTCCAGAATCTCAATGTTCTTCCTGAACTGAGGACCCCAGAACTGGACACAACACTTGAGTGTGGCGTCACCAGTGCCCAGCACACAGGGACAATTCACTGCCCTGGTCCTGCTGGCCACACTACTTTGGATCCAGTCAGGTGTCATTGACCTTCTGCCCACCTGGGCACATTCTGCCTCATATATTAGCCTCATATTGGGCAGCACCCCTGGATCCTTTTCCACTGAGCCACTTTCCAGCCACTCTTTCCCCCTCAGGCTGTATCTCTCTGTGGGGGTTGCTGTGACCCAACTGCAGGACATTTTCTGTAAGCAGAAATGCTTGTTCCTAATGACAGATGGAGTGCACAGAGGGATGTGGTCAGGCAGTTCTGGTCAAACTGGGCATTACGAATGTAACTCAGTCATTTTGCATTAGTAATCAATTGTTCACAAATATCACATTCCTAGAAATGCATGCAAGAAAATGAAACCTATTACAGAAGTAAGCTTCCTTTTTTCTAGGTCCAGCTCAGAATTCCCTTCTTCATAAGGAAACCAAATTAACAGATTGTCATTATCTGTCATTCTCTGCCCTGTAGCTCTCCAAACACCAAACTTCCCAGCCATGCCTCCGAGTTATGGTCAACGCTCTTTGACAGTGGGGTGGAAGCACCAGAGATGTAAAACTCCCAGGTTTGTCAGAAGAGGTGGCATGAAACGACCAAGGAGAGAGGCAGATTAATACTCCCACTGGAAAAAAAAAAGTGTTTACAGAGCAGATTAAACCATTATTAGACATTCCCCGCGACAGATGGCACTGGAGAAAATCGAGCGTCATGCGTTCTGCCACTCACAGAAACACTGGCTAAATAGGATGCAGAATAGTCACAAATGAAGATAACACGTAAGAGAGCATTATGCTGCTCTAAGGCTTAATTTGACTCACAGGGAGCATTTCCATCTATCCCAGATTGTATTTCTTTTTTGCAGAATTTCTTTAATGCCTTTTTTTTTTTTTCCTTTTAACACATTTTGTTCTGTTACCTTGATGATAGGGCAGTAAACAGCAGAATGAGATTTCTCCTAGGTTTCTTGACAAATTTCATTCCCTAAAAAAAGCAACTGAGGTTGAAAAGCCAGTTTTCTTTGTCTTCCTTTCTGTGCCACTCCAATTACTACCTCCCTCAGTTGATGAGTTCTTGCTTGTCTCATCTTGTTAGATGTTTTAGCCTTTGCGCTAAATATTTTTATATGCAGATTTTTGATGTCTCCTTAATTTGAATACCTATTGTCTCCTTGAAAATTTAATAACCTATTATTCGGTTATGTTCACGCTTGTTTTTATTCAAATTCTTCCGTCTTAGTTTACAGCTAATGTCAGGTACCATAGAAGGACAGACTGCATTAAAAGCAAATGCTCAGCATATTTTTTTTTTTATTTAAATAATAAGCATGAAATTGCTGCATATGAAAATGAAAAGGAATGTCAAAAGTTCCCTTCACCCCAGACCACCAGGCAAATCTGATAAAGGTGTATCAATTACTGTATAGAATAAGATATATATGCACGAGGTTGATGAGTTTACCCTCTGGTTATGGCTCTGCAGCTTCAATTACGAGCTAATCCCTCTAAGTCCAGAGGGACTGAAAAATGGCTGTGACTCAGTGAAAGCCTAGTTTCAGAAATGACATTCAAAAAGTTTCTATAGAAGGAAAGAAAAATACTTGAACCACAAAGCAATTTACATTCTGGATGTTCAGGAAATGTCTTGAACGATGCAGGTTGTGATTTCTCAAATTAAAAGCACAAGTCAGGTCCCCCCATTCAAAGACATGTGGCCACCATGAAATAGCCACAGGATGAGATTCCTCACAGAGGTGACGTGTTCTGAGATTTCTGAATGAAGTGAGCACTTTCACCAAGAGTCTTCTATATTTCCAGATCCCACCTGGATATGGGCTTTCAGAGAGCATGTGAAGCCACAGGCAAGAGCAACTCCCCATAATACAGTAAATCAGTGAAGTGTCTCTGTAGTGGGCATAGTAACAAACTGAAGCTTTCCTCTGACATGAAGGAAAATCCTTCTGACTTACATGGTTACCCCTTACCCAGTCTCCTTTTGAGCACCAAGGTCTCCTGTTGGAGCCAAGTGAAGATTACTGTTCTCTCAGGACTGATACTCCAAATAAGAACCTCAAGGTGATTGAAAACATACTAAAAAGTATAAAAAATTTTATGAATCTTTTGTCCATTTTCTACCTCAATCAAGAATTTTCCAAGAAGTCACCACATTACCATAGAGAGTAGTGGAAAGAGCCAAAAGACCACAAAATGGAAGCTGAGTGAATGTACAATCCCAGGGGCATTTATGTTATTGCTGAGATACAGCTGCATCACCACCCACACGCTCACAGCAACAGACTGAAAGGCACTGGTACACCATTTCTATTGGACCATTTTTCCAGTGATTAAGTTTCCTGTTATAAAGCAGAGGAAATTCTATTTACATTATCAGTAACATAATCAATTGTAGTGAACCACTGTAATATATTAGAATTTATTTCAGGACTTTCTGTTAATTAACATCCAGAAGCTTTATCATTTAGCAGAACCTGAAGGAATTCATTGCATTCATCACAGGGCAGAGGTGAAACTTATAAGTTTAGATCAGGAGCTGTGTCCATGGCAATAAGCAGAAATTAAATTAATTCAATCTTCAAGCTCTCTTTCTGAAACAATAATATTTTTGTCTGTCTTTTACCTCTTTCTTTCATCACCTACCAGCTGTTTTTACAGACACTTCCATTCCATAAACACACCATTCTATCTTGTTTTTATGATGATTATTTTTTTCTCTATGCTCCTGCAAACTCTAGAACACCCCAGCAATAAAGAATATTTCATTTTCAGTCTCTCTGAGCAGAACAAAGCCAGTCCTGAGACTTTTCTCTCCTTAAAGCCACCACTGATTACATACCCCTAAAAAGACCACCCTACTGACATTCTCGTGTAGTCCATTGTTGTCCATGTCAATTAACTGGCATCACATGATTTCAAAATTGATATGATTTGGGCATTTTTCTATCACTTCAAGGGATAGCAAAAATCTTATTTTTAATTTTCTTTCATTTCTCCTTTTGTCTTTATTCAGCTAAATAGTAGGACAGACAGAAGCATTTTATATTCTCAGCGTAAACCTCCCCTTTATTCCAATGAGGCAGCCTGTTTTCCGAGGAGAGGAAATGCACATTTCTGTGAGGTACTGCAGCCAAGCTCCTACAACGCAAAATATTAGGACATGCACAGCATTTTGTAAAATATGGCATACATTTCTGTTTCTCATAAACAGACTCTAATTCGCCTCACTCGCTACCCATGGACAGTAGGTGTCTGGGCTTTCAGGAAAAACAAGAAAAATGCAATCTGGATAGGTTTTAAATGGAACTTGTTTTAGTTCAGCCAAGAGCAGCCTGGAAGAGAGGAAGGAAGCCGAGCAGTGTTCAAAGGAGACAGGCCACTTTTTTGGAGAAATTTTTTATCAAACACGGAAGAGTCTTGCTGAAAACAGACAGAAACCAGTTTTCCCCTGCAGCAGGCAGAGATATGTACACATTTGATACATTCTGACAAACTCTTGAGAGCTCACTGCTGTCTAGGGAAGGTCATCTCCCCCGAGCACGATCCCCACAGCTTTCAGCTGCATTGCTGCTACTTTTGTGAGGGATCATAACCCCAACTTTCATGGCACACTGCAAGGAAAACTCTCACATCCCTCCAGCACACTTCATTCCTCATCCAGGCTACAAGTAAAACAAAGATTTTTTTTTTTTTTTCCAGTCTTGTCCCTTTCATTCTCCTCTCCTGAGAGGGGGATTTCCTGTCCCAGAGGGTAAATTTCATTTAATAATACAGAGTTCAAGGCTGCTTGGGTCACACGCAGTCAGGAGCAGATGGAGCATGTTGTGCCCTGGCTTCCCACCAACACAAATTTAGGTCTCACATCTGCCATCCCATCCCCATCGCTGACAACACATGCTCCAAATCCTCCTTCCTGGCTTCCTCCATCCCAATGACTGATTCTCCTCTCCCATTCCTAAAATGACAGAAAACTGGGGGCTGCCACTGCAAAGCATGAAGATGTTTTGCCAGCTTTATGCCAAGAGCAGGATTCCCCAGTCAGCAGTCTTGCCTGTTGCAGGGTCAATTCATGCTGCTCCAAAAGCATCAAGAGGCCACAGAAAATCTGAAATTCAGGCCTTCTGCGGCTGTGTGACAGCAGGAATTTAGATGGTTGTATTAAATTTACTGTAGCATGGATGCTTTATGACATCCAGTAAACTGCACATAAAAACACACTCAGAAACATGAAGTTCAGCTTATCTCCCTCGGTCTGCATTCCTCTCAAGACAACAGAAAAGAACGATTTCCTCCAGGAAAAGGCTCAGAATTGCATTTTAATTAAAGCTACTCTGGTGATTCTTGATTTTAGCCACCCTCTTCCAACTCAATGAGCAAGAAAACCCAGGGAGAGCAGTTTTCTCAGAGTTAGCTGCTGAGAATAACCTCTCCCACCCCACATCTACACCACAGCATGATGGAAGCCATGTTCCAAAACATCTGTGGGAGCTGTGCCTTTCATTCCAGTTCTTCTAATATTACTTTACATCACTGTATCAATGTCACTAAAAGATGCAATTCCTTTTGGATTTCTCTTGGCCTTCTGAAGTTGTCAGCCACGTTAAGCCCACGATTTTTTTAATATTGCCAGTAACAGTTTAAAATAAACCTTACTTATTCCCAATCTATGCAAATAGCAGCTTATGGATGGTATACATTCTGTGAGAGGCTGATTGCAGGGGCAATGGCTATTGATGCCAAAGCTGCTTGGAACTCACTGCACCATGCAAGTTCAGGGAATTTTCTTGCTTGGGTTTTTTGTTTTTGTCGTTTACTTGGTTTTGGGTTTGTTTCAGCTTTTTCTTCTGTAAAATGGCAGAAGAATTGTAATAGTACCATTTCCCACTTCTCTTACGCAGGAGAGAAGAAACTTGGCAGTTGCTATGTGATATTATTAATTTGATATTAGTATTAGTGAATGAAAACACTGCCAAAAAGATCATTTACATTTTTAGAGATTAATGGGATTTCTTGATGCATATTTAGTTTCTGTCATCATAGCCTAATTACCAAAACTTCTTTTTATTAATGAACAGCACAGAAATGTTCAAAAATAAACAGGGTTTTTTTTAATCTCACTTCAAGTCCTAAATCACTGAAGACAAGAAGAGACAAAGAGCTGGGGACTTCATGTGGGGCCTGGTACAGATTTTAGATATTATATTCTTATTATATAGTGGAACTTAATAAAGTTACTTTTATTTAGACAAATCCGTTCTTCCTGAGAACATGACTCCTCTTCTTTGAGAAAGGAGCAAAAACCCCCAGACATTGTAAAAAAGGTTAATCTAAAAGAAATAATGTATCTGGTGGGTGTAGTCGAGTGATAAACCTTTTAGTTGTTTCTAAACCTTTTTTCAGTTCAGTTGCAAAGATATGTTGGAGTGCCCCAGTTGTAATCAAAAACTCAGGGGAAGGAAACTTCTCCTGGTAGACCAATCCTACAGTGAAATTTGAGAACACCAAGGTATTGTTCAGAGACACTTTCCACCTTCGTGGGAGATGTGTCCAGCTGACTGCCCAGGAGACAGGTAAAGGAATTTTCTCCTGGGACCACAGCATCTGAGTGGTAAAATTTGTAAGTCAGTTTATGACTTTGAAGGCAACAAGATGTCCCTGGCAAACTGCTATTTCTTACAAAACAGAAAATTATGTAGGTAACTGGCTTCAGACTCAGTTCCTAAATATGCCTTCTTCCCAAAGATGTAAAACTCCAAGGCACAGAGGAATTAAATCAGTATAATTATGGCATATAATAACAGTAATAAACATTATCAAAAATGAAAAAGGTAAGTCTCAAAGGACACTTCTTACCACCACCACAAGCATGCCCATGGATTTTGTTAAGGTCACTAGCCTGGGCATTTGCTTTTAGGTCAACAATGGCACTGAACTCTTGAAAAGAGAAAAAAATCCAAACCTAATTAAACCAGAAGCAACATGAAAAGCACAGCAGTGAGATGTAAAAAAAAATTTCAGAATTATAAAGAACAGTCACATTCTTGCTGCTGAGGGACTTTGCAAATCCTGCATCCAAGCTGGAACTGAAAATATGAATTCCAGAGGCCTTGTTCTTTTTTCCAAATTGAAAACCATGCTCAGATTGAAACCTAATGGGTCTTTAATCATCTATCATCACCAAAACCAGGAAAATCACAGATTGCAAAGGACAGCACTGCTAAATCCCAGGAGCATGGAACCTTCTCAAAACACCACTGAAGGGAAATGTGTTTTGCCATTAATTTGCCTGTCCTGTTTCATTTTGAAGACCCTTCCTACAATAAAAGGAAAGCAAAAAGAAGAAAAAGTTTTAGGGCAGAACATTTCTACTACAGGACATACCAGCTCTTGGGTTTGCATATGTACTGCTGTATGTATTTAACATGCCAATTTACTCACTCATTTAGGTACCAGCTCTTATATACTGTAGAACTTTGAAATGGAATAAAAATGCACTCAGACACCCCGGCTATGAGATTCACTACCTTACAGGACACAGATTTCCGTCCAGCAACAAATCCTGAATAAAAAAAAGTCCTTCCATCATCACAGGAAAATACTGATATCTATTTTTACTTGGGGAGGAGTGAGTGTCTGTCCCTTATATAAAGTGTGTGCATGCTACACCATTTTCCTAAGCCCATGTGCTAATTGCTTGTTTTTGCAAGTGCTGTGGATGGTCACATACAAACCTTTACCAAAATCTTATTATTTCTGCTGCTGTGCCCTTACCCTCATGTGCTCTTCATTGAAACATGCTATGAGCAGTCAAAGAAGAGACATGATTTGTCATTGACAGACCTCCATATCAGCAGCTTATTCACAGTTTCTACATATATACATATGGATCGTTTAAATTTACAGCATCTTCTTTGCTTTTTTGTAATTAGGCTGCCTGCTTAATATTTCCTGAAACTCTCTGCGTTCCATCTGTCATTGGAAATAAGGCTTATTTTGTGCCTTCTCTAGGTTCTCTGGGATTTTACCCAATTTTAAGCACAGACATTGCTAAGTTAGTCCTGAAATGCCCTAGAGAAAAATTCATCAGATCCTGTTGACCTGAAACAATCTAATTGATGCAAAAGTTCTTTGACCTGTTCATTCTCCTCCATCCCCTGTTTTGTTTTAATGATTGCATTAAAATAATTAAAGATAATTAACCTTTTATGGGAAAACTGAAAGAGAATAGGCTGCTAATATTTGGTATTTTCAGTTGTTTACTCACCTTCCTCATGAACTCATTCTCTACAAGTTAAGCAGTAATTTATTCTAAATCTTCCCTTAAATTATACAGCCACAGATTGTCATAAGGATAAGGCTTCTATTCCCCAACACCAATTTAGCCTCCACTATTTCCTGCCCTCCACTTGCCCTCCCTCACACACTTCCACTCCTTCCCACACCTCTTTGGCCTCCCACCACTTTTACAACTCCACTTTTTTATGGCCACATGTTGCTTTCCAGGCTCCAATCCCTTTTAAACCTCCTTATGGCCTCTAACTACATGTCACCCCTTCCCTTGCCCTATTACTTACCCATGCCTTGTATTACTTATCCCTCCCGTGCCTTATTCTTGCCTACACCACCTTTTTTCCTTGCCAAGCCAACCATTACCTCATCCCCCCGACCCTGCCTTACCCTTCCCTCTCTTTCCTTCCTTTTTCCTGTATTGCTTTGCCAATCCTTCCCTTGTCCACCCCTCTGGGCACCAGAACATGGAATCCTTGGCTGTACCACTCCATACACAGCTGGTAAGATAAAAATCTAGAAACATCCCCTCTGCAAAAAAAAAAAAATAAAATTGGCCACTGAATCACCTGTAAACACTGCTCCTTTTATAGTGGCTTTTCCATGAACATTAACTTTTTGGAATTGATTATGCAGGAATACTTCTCAAGGCTACTTTTCCACCTTTTAAAATAGTGGAGTGTCAGCTGCTAAAAACCTTTGTTGGATACCAGCTACTGCCTCCTGAAAATCATCATGCATTTTTTCCCAGTGCCTCAGACAGGTGTTTAAGATTACCACCACTGCTCTCAGAAACAGGCCTGGGCCCTGCATATTTATATAAAATGGTACAGAAATCTCAGGCAGTGCCACCTCTGCTCAGAGTGCCCTGCTGACAACTCAATAATCTGCCTTGGGTTTTGCCACATATCATTGTGGTGAATATCTCAAGTTCTATAATTTACTCACCTTAGTGTGGTAGTTTGCTTGTATGACTCTATCACTTAAATGGAGGAAGGAAGAAAAAGTATTTCATTACTAGCATCAGATAAGAAAAAGTATAAAAACCCTATATTCAACACAAAATGAATTCTTATTTTTGATAAAATCCTGTACTCATTACAAGATGCTCTTCATTTCATTCTGCTTAGCTTCACAGCTGTAAAGTAAAATATTTAGCAATATTAACACATCATTAGGATAACATTTTTAACTCCTTTTCTTAAAAATTAATGCAAAGGGTGGAAATACCAATATTTCCTACATGGCCAGAAAGAAGCACAGCACTGTGGTGGTGAGAATTTCCTTCCCAATCTACAAAGAGCTGTCCTTATCTCCCCAGCACACAATCTCACCAGAGGAATTATTACCATTTGTACTGTGCTGCTCCTGATCTACAGTTTGAAACACATCAGTGGCACGGAGAGAAGCAATGTAACAACTTCCTAGATTACACAGAGGAGCGATTAGCCCTGGAGCAGATCAATAATATCAATGGTTTTAGCACTAGGATAAATAAAACCTGATATTGATAACAGGTTAATTGTGTTTCAAGCTGCTCATGCCAGTGATAAAAATTTGATAAGACTGGAGATTTCAAAGCCTTGTTGCACTTGGTTCTGGTTCTCTTTTTTTTTTTAATGACTAAACTAGAGGTTTTAACTCAGACCATAACTCAATTATGCTGAGGGAGACATAAGAACAAGAAAATAAAATCACAGAATTTAATCTTATGAAGTGTGGTCCTGACTCTGCTGCAGGAACAGCTCAGTGTGTCACTGTGCAAGAATGAGATGAACTGCAGGAGGCTGCTCTGCTTTGCCACTCACATTTTAATGAAGGTTTTTCAGTTCAAACCAGAATTTTCTCAGAAAGGGCCCTGGTTCTGACCTCCACAAAGCTTAGTCTGTACCCTGGTGACCTTCAGCACCTGACAGGAGATTGCTCAGTATTTTCTAACAAATCCTGTAAACGTTGGGAACACGACCTTTTCCCCTTAACTGCTCTCTTAACTGCTCCGAGGTAAAATTGCACCTTACTGAATGATCAAGGCACAAAAACATAATACAGATGTAAGTAACAGGTCCTCCTTTTGCCACAGTATATTGAAATTAACATTTTCTTCTCTCAGATTTGCCCTGCATTACAGAAAGCCTCTTAAAAATATACGCTTGGAATATTAGCACTCAACTTTAGGCAGTTAAGTAGTAAAATCTCATTCACACTTGAACTCCTATGTATTTTCCAACAGTTTGAAATGCTTCTGGTAGCAGTGTGTAACAGAGGGGCATGTTATAAATGAGTTACGTGAAGTAAAAATTATTATTTTTATGTTGAACATGATTTTTCTCATTTAAATGATCATTGGATTCAAGGTGACTCAATCATGTGCTGAACCCAGGGTAGTTCAGGAGAGAAATTTAATCATAGACCTATCTCCTGAGAAACTAAACATAATCTTATTGTGATCATATGGAAGCAGTCACTTAGAGAAACATCTTTCATTTCAGCCTTTAATTCCCCTCAGAGTTTCCTTTTTTTTTGGCCCCAAACTCTGCATGCTAACTGAAATTCCTCTTCCACTGTAGTGTGTTCCTCTTGCTGACTGGAATATCAGAGTTATATCTGTATATGGCTGTAGTTACCTACATATTCACCCCCCTGTTCACTTAAGGCTTCCCATTTGCTGATTAACTCTGGGAAGGAACTCTGGTGATTACATGTCCAACTTCCACTGATTTCCAGAACTATCACTTTTTCCCCTCCATAGAAATTAACTAGCTAACAACTGCAAATTAGAAAAAATTTGCCCGCGTAGATGCCCAACAAATTATTGCAATATTAGTTAAGAAGGCTCATATAAAACTCACCGCAAAAGAAGAAAAATATATATCAATAACATGCCTCCTATATTGCCTTATTTCCTAAATAAGAAATAAGGCTAATTAAAATTCTACTCCATATCAAAGGAAGAAAAACACCTCATTATGATTCAGTTTTCCTCATCTCTAAGTAAACGATTATAAAATGCAAATATTTGCCCATTTATGCATAAAGCAATCACCATTCTTCTTTACAAAATAAATAGGTGTGGAAGTCAGCTTTAGCAATGGTCCCTGGACTTGGTGAGAGCCACGTCTGACCACACCAGCAGACAAAGCGCCAGGAGCATCACAGATCTGCAGTTCTGCTGCTGACAAAATTGAACCCAGTTTCTGCAGTACACTTATTCCACAAATACTGGTCAGAATTGGAAGTCTTTCACCACAGATTTTTATTTATTTATTTCTAATCTAAAGCTTGTGCTTTAACTATATAACACTGGGGTACCTTCTAGCAACCTCCACGTTGCACTGTTTAATGTCACAAAGACATTGCAGATGCTGAGGAACAATATTTCAAAACAGGTGAACTGACCTTTACAGTCTTCCTGGGGATTCCAGTCATATTTGTCTCAGACAGAAATTGTATTTTGTTCAGGATTTTATTTGATAAAGGAAGGTTAAGCAAATACAAACAGCCGGAGCAACAACTGCTTGCTCACGTCAAGATACGAGCGCCAAACATCCCAGATATATTGTTGGCATACTCCCAACATTTCCACACATACTAACTTGCAGCTTCTCTCTTATCAGTTTAAGTTTCCATGTTTACAAAATGTGCTTGTTGCTGCTTTGGGGTTGTATTTTCTGACTGGTCAAGAGAATAGACAAAAAAAGTGGCGATGAAATTTATGTGGACCATGCGGCAGATTGTCTCTAACGAATGCTGCATATTATCTGCAGTATCTTTAATAACAAATGCAGCAAAAAGTCACTTCTCTAATTTAAATAAAACTCGCTATATTTAGGTCCTTCCACAGTGCCAGAATAGTGCCTTATGGAAACATTCACTAGGCTTTTTTAATTAATTATGTGAGTAATCACTCTGTAGGAAGAGAGACAGAAACCTTAGCATCCTTGGAGTACAAATTCTGAGCCAACCCAGTGAAGCTGCTAGAAACTTCCCAGCTTCCAAGTAGCAGCTTGTATTTCAGAGTCATTTGCAAATGCAGATGTAAACTGAAACTGATTAATCCCAGCAGTAAGAAGAAGGATGAAAAGACCTGCAGCAAGATGAAAGAGAAAGAATAGGACATAGATCAATAAACCGAGCACTTTAATTGGACTGAGCTATTTGCAGGGAATATTTCAGAAGAATGAGACATCATTAGTTATTAACCAACACATTTACCAATTATAAGCCATTATTGGGAAGCATTTAAAAGTGGTACCTAGTTATATTTTCCACTGAACCTGGTCATGAGGAGAAGTCTTTGTCTTCTAACAGATAATGCACAAAAACCCATCACCCGATCATGTGGAGGACCCAGTGACCACGATTACGTATTTACTGCTGGTCAGAAGATAGTTAATGTTTCAGGATGTACAAACTAGCCATAAAACTTTAATGTACACTTGCTGTGTTGAGGTCGATCCTGGAAGAATCTCATCTCAAAAAGCCTCTTGTTACATCTTAACCACTTGAAATACATACCTGAATTTTCACTTGAAATGCATACACACACAACACATACATATGAATTGCATTTATGAGCCACATATCTTATAAAATGTTTCTCAAATACAAAATAATTATATAAGGGATTAAAAAAAAAAAGTTATGTTGGTTAACTAGAAACAGGACCAACAAATTATGAGAGAAAGTCAAGAGCTACAAAAAAACCACCAAGGAGCAGGATATCTGCATAAGCATATATGAAGTGCATTTATGGACCATATATCTTATAAAATGTTTCTCCAATACAAAATAATTATATGAAAGGGATTTAAAAATCCAGTTATGTTGGTTAACTAGAAACAGGACCAACAAATTATGAGAGAAAGTCAAGAGCTACAAAAAAACCCCACACTACAGAAAGGATGTCTACATAAGCCTATTTATGGAAGTTTTTGAGGGATATACAAGGAGCTTAAGAAAGGTCCTATATAGACTGAACATCAAGAAATGTTCCTGGCAGTGAAAATGCAGGATAAACAGCAAGAAGTACTTTTGAAAGCAAAATTCTACTTGCTCAATCAAGCTTCCAGAGGAAGTGCTTCATATGGAGCCCTGAGAACTGCTCAAAGCAAGACAAGGACACACTACATTCTCAGAACCCTGAAGTTTACATTTGTTGTCCAGATGCAAACTGGACTCTGGTTGACATGAGAAAAAACTGTCTCATTTTCCTAGTTTTTGGTCAGACACATCTGACACTACCAGTGTTACCTTATGGACTTGTCCAGATGATTTTTTTCTTAACATTCATTTCTATCATGAAAAAAAAAAAGTTTTATTTCAAATTATTTTACAATCCATTAAAAGACTGTAAGAAAAGGCATTCATAAAAGTAAAAAATTAGGATTTCTAACAAAGGCAGGAATAAAGCAGAATGCATTTCTCTATAATTAAAATTTCTGCCCTCATCACAGAAGTCACTAGCTTTATACAAATCTCATCAGAATAGTCATCTTGTTAGCAACAAGCTGTGAGACAGAACTCATCTGCAGTAAAATCCTTTCAAATCAGTTTTGAAAGCATCCTTTAAAAGAAATCCTATTGTTCCTCTTTTCTATTTTACTACAGATATTGCTGTAATGGTTTCTAGTGATATCTGTCAGATGTAGAATTAAAAAACTCAGATATATATATAAAAAAATTAAACATTATAGGTGTTGTTAAAAAATAATAATAATCTTGTGGCTCCTGGCTATGATTGGCAGGAGAGTCATTGGTCTATGGAGCAGGTGAGTGGAGCAGAAGGCTCAGCTGCCTGGAGAACAGCAAAGCACACAGATCTGCTGCCCCTCAAGTGTCTATCCCAGCTGTACAGAGAAACAGTCATTTAGCGAATAAATGAAGCAGTGAAATTATGAGAGCGGGGAGGGAGTCCCCTAAGGATGCCAATTTTCATGGCCTGTGTAAAGCACTTCAGGCATTCCTCAGTGTCTGTGAGAGCATGTTTAATACAGCACACACAAGTCAGCACCTAAACCAGAGTAACTCCAAACTCACTCCAGCAGCAAAAGGTGTCTAACCTGCATTCACACCAGTATAAACCTACAGTTCCATTTTGCCTTCTAATTATAATAGAGTTTTCCAAGTTTCTCCCTTTTCCCATTCCATCTCAGAAAAGCAGCCTCAAAACCCAGCTAAAAGTTGGAGCTCCTACCAGAGCCATTACATGCTCATTCTTGGCTTTGGGGATGTCAAGCTGCAGTTATTGCTGGAGCTAGACCATGGCTAAAACTTTTGGAATACCTTTGTTTTGGCTCAGTGCAGCATACAAATCGAAAATTGCTGTGAACAGCTTGCGTGTTGTTTACTCTCCAGCACTATTCTAGCTCCATTTTAACAGGCTTAAGCTCAAAACAGACACTCAGGGATAGTTTAGACACCCCAGACCCCATCATTTTTGGTACCGAGAAATCAGTGTCTATATGGATCTGTGAACTGGAAACTGTTCCAGGTCTCATCTGCATCTGTGACAATGATGTAGAGATAGGAAGATTATCTTATCCTACAGCAAATTCAGTTTTCTGTAACATAAGATATTATTATTATTATCCTACAGCAAATTATCCTGCATCATTGCAGCAATCCTAGCAGAGCAGGGAATGAACTGCTTTCAAAATCCTGAGGTGTCTGAGTCCGTTTTGTTTTGAGGAACAAAATGCAGAAGAGGGATTTCTCCCAGAAGAAACTGGGATGCTTCCTGCTTAGGGATCTACAGAACACCTTTAAGGATGGAGCACAGACCATTCCAAAAGCCCCAGTTCTTCAGGGCTGAAAACTCAGCACTGATTTCCCAGTTTCCTGTTTTCTCAACCCTTTCACCATGTTAATCTAGAGCAACACTGGGATAAACAATCTTTTACTGCCTTCTCTGCCAACTGCAGTCGTGCTGAAGACTCTCTGCATATGTTCTGTGGATGTCTCTGACAATATCCATTCTCTCTTACAGCACATCATCTGTGTGCAGTCAGAGCTCACAGTCTCTTCCAGGAGGGTTTTGCTCTCCACATAGGGAAATACATAGGAATTAAATTCTGTAGAAGATTTCAGACTACTCCACAACTCCTCCAGTTTCCAGTGCAGCACCAGCACATTACTCACGTGGAAATATAAAGTGGCAAATTTAAGGTCTTTAAAATATACTGATTATTTTTACCAGAGTCTATTATTAAGCAGCTTAACTCTGACAATGTTTTTCTCTTTACACTATTTACATGTCTATGTTTTTAAGTTCTGCCTGATATAGCTGCATAACATACTTACAGAACATAAAAGATATAAAAACCCCTACTGAAAAATGACCTTAAGGGATCAGACATGAGGATTTTTGAAATATACCCATACTTCAACCATCTTTAGAAAATTCAGTCACTTTCCCCTTCCCCCCAGAAAAAAAAGCACAGTAACACTTTTAGATCAAATTTTCCTCAGGACTGCACATCACTGAAACATATAAATGAAATAGGCTGAAAAATGTGGCATTTTCTGGTTCACCTCCTATGCATTTAAAATTTTCCATCCAACATATGTGCAGAATTAATACTTGCACACAGAAATCATTTCATTTCAAATTAGTGGTGGAAAAACTAAAGGAACAAAGAGTCACTCCTATTCAGAACATTGCAGGAAAAAAGTCAAGAACAAAGAGTTAATTTTCTATTCACTTGCAATTCCAGCCAGATGACCTTTCTGCCTCAATTCTCCACCAACAAAAAACAGATTCTTCCTGCTGATTTTCTGAAATTTTTTGGGTTCCTGACTTCTTCCATCAGCAGGCAGCTGCATGCCCAGCTACAGCTCTCTTAACACTGTTAGGCTTAATTAAGCAGCACAGTCTCCAAGTTGCTCCTAAATTTAATCCCACCATGAATGTAATGGAGTGTTCTGGTTTCTCCCACCTCACATCCGTTCCCTCTTGGTTCTTCTTTTCTACCTTGCATTGTTGCATAAATTCGTGATGATTTATTTCTTTGCTGTGTTATGTGCCCCTGTGAGCTGTCACACTAAGCTCTTGGCTCTCCCACCTACAACAAGTTCAAATCCAACCTCCCAGGTGATCACGTGTGACATCCAGCTTTCCTGAACTGTATTACAACAACTGTCTGCAAAGGATCCCACTCAATATAAGTACCAAGTAGTACTTCTGCCTCCACCTTTGTACATGCCACTTCTGGAAAGGAGCTGGAGACAAAATAATTAGAGGCAGAGAGAGCAGAAGAACTTGAGGGGAATCACAACAGCTCCATTAGGAGGGCAGTCAATACTCCAGTGCTAGTCAATAACAATGTGAATAATTATTTTCAGTCAAATTGCAGTCACACAGTGAGCATGATTTACCTAAATTATTCAACGTGGACGGGACAGATCACACAGTGCAGTGATGAATCAAAGAGCCTATTTTTTATAGGAGACTAGCTCTAGTGATGCTCTTGCTTCATAAAAAGTAGCTAGAAAATAGTGGGTTGCAGCAATCTTCAAGAGCTCAGTCTGCATCAAATATTTCTAATTACTTAATTTCCAGCCTTAATTTCCAGCAGTGCCATAACATATACCCACAGAAGCATCAGCTCTCCTACCTTGCTATGGTTTCATTATCCAGCAAAGGTTCTTTGTTACAAAGGAATAAAGGTGGGAGTGAGTAGAAGCATGCAACTAATGCCTCAGGATAGATAATTAAAGACTAGCAAGATTTTTTTTTCCTCATAAATTGTCACTGGTGTTGCAAAACATGCTGCTGCTAAGGTGTTTTACAGGATGAGGTAGAACTGGAGGTGGCTGGCAATAGCACGTGGCTGCTATCACACTGTCTGTTAGGGTAAAATTCCCTGACTGGAGTCCTCTAAACCTTTATACTTAACATAAACCTCAACAGAAAAATAAAAAATCTACATCTTTAAATCTGAATTGCTTGTCTTGCTCTGCAGCTGGCAGGACTGCCAGAGAGAGAAACAGAATCTGATCAGGGCAGAAGAAAGAAACAATTCATGGTAATTCCACCTTGCACACCGCTTCATTTCTTAAACTGGCTTTTCACAAAAAATACCCTTCACAAATGCTGCCAGGGAAGATCTCACTACAAGCATAGAGACAAAGCAGATTCAGGAGAGAGTGCAAAGGGCTCTTGCACAGTCCTCTACCTTAGATTTGCCTTTCATTTTTTTGTCAGAAAAAATTATTCCATTTTTTATCCCTTTGCCATTTCCTTGGCAGCTTACATCAGCTCATATTAGGTTTACAGCTTTCTCTTTTTTTTTTCCTCCTTTGCATTGCATTTTGGGCATTCCCGCTGCTTTTACATAGCGTTATACTTTCTCCAGTGGGGAAATACAGAAAGAAAGGATCCAAATAAACACCCCAAAAAAGTTCAGATCCCAAATTTCCTGGGAGCTGTGCTCTAGGAACAGAGTTGGAGGTGCCTCCAGAAGAAGCTCTAAAGGAAGCAGCCTGTGACCTTACAAAAGCTAAAAGGAGGAACTGTTGGAGCTTGTGGCAAGGCGCTGGTGTGGAGGTGCACTATTCAGATGCTGGAAACCCCAACCTTCTGTCAGCCCTCTGGCTTGACTTTTAATTGCAGAGTGGCCCCAAAAGAAAAAAGTATTAATTTACATTAATTATTATTAACTTTATTATTGTTATAAAATTACAATTATATTAATTAATATCTCATGCAGGCAGCAATCTGCTGGTCATTCCTCAAACACACGGCTCTGGAGGGTGCATCTCTAGCAAAGGGTACAAAGGCATCAAGTCCCAGTGGAAGAGGAGAGTTTTACACACAGAAATTATTTACTAGAAGGTAGAAGTAGAGTTTGACTTTGACATTTCAAGGGGACACAAGCTGACACAGCAAAAATCTATTTTTACAGACTTCCCAGCTGCCACTGAGCAAGAGGTGAGTGGAGGGAGATGGAACAAGACCACACATTTTTCTGCCCTGCCCTCCTTCCATCCCACAAAGAGGGACCTGAGACCTTTTTCTATTTTGTTTCTTTGCACAGAGGAAACCAAAGCTCAAAGGGAAGCTGAAAGCACACTGCTGTTCTTCCCCAACCATAGTTAACACATCCCTGCTGTACATCAAGAAAACTAGTATTTATTTAGCTAAAATATCCCCATCTTAAAGATTTATTTTCAATATAAGGACAATGTCAAGAGTGAGGATTTTGTATTAACAAAATATTAATGCTGAGACTTTGTGTTAGTGAATAACACCAATGAAAATATCAGTAGCTTTACCAAATAAAACAGGGGCTATGCAACAAAGCACTCAGAAGCATTGATGTAAGATAAAAAGTTCAAATGTTTAGGAAAGAAGGAAAGTTATTTAAGACAGCAAGGAGTGCTGCAGCTGTGTGAAGGTCAGTGGGCCCTGCAGGTGGTATCTGAGATGGCTTTACCCAGGTCTCACTGCCACACTTCACCTTGGGCTTTAGTGGGAAGGTTTCAGAGGCAACTCAACCACATCATCTGTTCTGTATTACCCCCTTTCATTTGCTTCACATTGTTCCTACTGTTTGCAACACTGCTTGAAGAGGGTGTGAAGGACAAACAAAATAAATTAGTGAATCTGGAGAACACAATCCTTATTTAACCACCTGACATCTCAGAAATGTGGGAGGCTGAGGAGACAGACTGACCCAAACTAGAAAGCAACATTAGCCGGTTAAACTTACCTTTCCCTCTTTGCTATAAATACTACAGCCTCTAGTGTGTATTTCAAAGTATTTTCATGCAAAGTTTCGAAATTATGAATCAAACAGGTTAAAAAAAAATTAGGCATTCAAGCAGAAGCCAAGTTTTAGACAAAGAGAGGCCCACAACAATCAAAACTGAAGGTATGGCATAAATCCTTGTCTTGACTTTTTATCCTTGACACTGTGCAATGGCATCCTTGACATTAGTGCCAACTGCAAAGTTCCTATGCCAGCCAATATAAAAAGTTTTCTGCATTTCCACAATCTGTGAATAACAACCAAAGATTATATTTACCTTGATATTCTTTTTCCTCCCATGTTTGTCTACCCTGTCCTTACACCTTCCTGTGGCTTTTGCTGCTACACATTCCTCATGGCTAATGGGGAAAGAAAAACATTGCCTTCATAGCCCATACAAATGTAAACAAAGACAGCAGCTGAAGGTATGGCCAGGTTCCTGCTTTACACTGACTTACACTCATGTCACACAAAGGGTTGGTCACCATGGCAATGAGATGCCAGCACCCATTTCCCCCAAAGTTCCATGAATATTTAAGGATGGGCAGCAAAGTTCACAAATTACTTCAACACTTTGCTTCTTTTTCTTCTCATGACCTGTTACGAACACCTTGCTATTTTCTTAGTCATTCATTAGTCACAATTATTTTTGGATTAATTTTAACAAAAATATTATTATTATTAAGGCACTTGAATTAGAGCCACAACACAATGTTCAGAAGTAAGGGACAAGGTCACATTGCACAAGACACTGAAAATAAAATACAGATCAGAAAAATGGTTATGGCCCCAGAAATTTGGCAAGTATCAGAAATTAATCATCAAAAACGCTACTGGAGAACATCACACATTGAAATTTAATGATTTAGTGCCTTTGTGATTTAGTGGCATTGGAACAGAATGTCACAATTGAGTTCTGTCTTCAGAAGAAATGGGGGTGTATTTTGTGTGCAGACCTGGTGGTAACTTTTACCAGAGTTTTGTCTGAAACTCCCATTCAACAAAAGGAGAAACAATTTTCTAGAATTACTACCAAAAGCCAGTACAGTATGTTTACAAACATCACTAAACCCACTTTCTTTAAATAAACTCATAACTGGCACCACAATAAAACATGAGTTATGATGACATTATAACTCAGCAAAAACTGCAAAATCACAGCTTTGGTAAAAGTATTTTCATTGTGACACTGCTAATGTCTTCTTTATTTAAGAGAAGATCTAAGAACTTTTTTAATTTGTACATATTTCAAGTATTAAGTGATACAAACTTTCTAATAAAAGTTTTTCCTTTTCTCACTAAACACAAGGCTTCTGCCTCTCCCACACCCCAAACTTAAGGCAAATAACATTACCATACTTTCAATATTTGCTGTTAAATTAAATGGAAATAAAACCCAGTGTCTGCACTAGTTCCAAAAGATGATATTGTAACCTTTACAAAAGAACTACAAAAGCAAAGAAAGAAAATGTTTCAGCCATCTTGTGCCTCGGCATTATTGAATGCATAATCAGTTTCCAGGTCTTTCTGACAGAAAAATCCAAGAGGTGAATTCAATCTCACTCTGCCTTTTAGCCTAAATCCTTACATTTACTGCATCTAAGTACAGGAGACATCTTCCAGCCAAAATTCTATCCCTGACAAACCAGCTCACTGCCTGAGAGCTGACATAGATATTTTTATAAAATCTTTAACGCTTGCCACAATCAAAGGTCATTCCACAGCACTAAAGCCAACAGAAGACCAAATTTTCCACTCCTCCATGGGCTGCCCAACTTTGCTCACTCCCACTCGGATGGTTCTGCAGCATTTGAGACTCCATCTAGAAAAAGAGGATCCTTTTTCCCCCCTGAGTGTGTCCAGTGGGTAGAAGTGGGGCCAAGTCAGAAATGCCATTGCTTCAAAAAATTCAATCCCTAAAGAGATTTTTAGGCTTCACAGTGACCCAGACATATATTTAGAGCCTCTATACATGGCATGTGTGTACATACACATATCCCAGAGTTTAAACAAATCCTCAGTTTCTCACAGTGCAGAGTTTCTGAATGTACACATACACAGCAGTGTTTTACCCAAGATGATTTCAAGGTATAAATAAGCCAAGGACTGGAAGGAGAGGTGATATTTCCAACTGCTATTTTCAGACAGAAACAGATCATCTTTTGGACACTGGAGCTTTCTTTGATCTGAGCAAGAAACACAAAAAAAAACCTTTAAAGCTGAAACAGATGGAGAACAATTGCTCAGAGTTTAAAGCTGATTACACTAATCAATAACAGTCTAAAAAGAGATCGCTCCTTCCTACAGATATTGCTGCATTGGCAGGGTGGAATGTCCCAAATTGCTCCCAGATACCACTGTGCCCAGTCCCACAAGGACACCATGAGGGCAAGAGCATTCCAGCTACATCTTTTTCCACAAACAGCTCTGAAAAACAGCACAGACACAGCTCTAGACCATGTTTCTCTAATTAATCTTCATTTCAGGTCTAATTCTGTTTCGTGCCATGATCTGCATTAACGTGCAGGGAGTCAGGTCCAGAAAATGTCAATTGTAAAGGCAATATTTGTTTTACAGGAAAACAAGCACATAAATTCTTTAAATAATAACGTGATTGTTTTTAGGTCCGGTTTTATTGCAGTGGAAACTTTACCTTTATCAGAAGTTTTGTAAGTGCCTCTCTGTTGCCTACATTACCTCTTGACAAGATAATTGTTGGCAAGACACGAGCAAGAAGAAAACAAGGCATCAGACAGACAACACATCCCTCACCAAATTAAATCAATGTCTCTTTCCAGCTTAGTTTGTCTAGGGAAAAAACAACAACAGAACATTAAGGAGGATATGGCTCATTTTGGCCAGAATGTTTTGGATACATTCTTAATTATTTTGAGGTGTGTGTGCACATACTCCATCCCCTCAGTATCAACCCTTCATGAGCATTTTTATACATATGCTTTACTGTAGTCCAGATATTAGTAATAATAATAATAAATGTTGATACAATTCAGATTCATTCCGAACTAGCTACAAAATCATTTGAACAAATGCAAAGTCATTAATAGACACAATCTGTTCCTTTTCCAAGAGAGTGAAAATTTATTTTCTCAGCCCTTCATTAATATAATCTATTTTTCGCTCTCCTGAAAATTGAAGCTTCAGCTCTGGGTTATTTATTAACAGTAGAAACAAATTTTTGAAGGGCTATTTTTCCTATTGTAAATCAAACTCTGGGCAATTCAAAGCACTACAGCTATAAAACTTCTATTTTAAAAAAAACAAAAAACTTCCTCAAAACTCAGGGGGGGTTTTGCATATTTCATAGACCATAATTAAGTAATTGCAAATTTAATCTCCTTAAGTTTTTTTAATTTAGAGGCTGGTTTTCATTAATTCCAAATTCTGCATTTGGATGCTTAAATTAACATATAAAATAATTTTTCTGGAGAAAAACATCACTAAGCTGTATGAAACTTAAAATACAGCAGCCTGATGCCCTCCAATGCTTGGCAGAGATACATATCAAAGGATCTCATTCCATCTGAAGAAAAAAGACAGTTCCCACAGATTATAATCAATATTTGGATGTTCTCACAATTCACATATTTACCAAATTAAACATGTAGTTAGGGATGGATGGCAGTGTAGCTGCTCTCATTGCCTGCCAACTTCAGCCACGTTTAATAGCATTCAGTGATCAAGACAGACTTTGGACCTCAGATGAGAAGGTAATTCCAAAAGGAGACAGAGCTGGTCATGTGTTGGGGGTGATCCTCACCTTTTTTTCTCCCCCTTCTCTTTGAAGTTCATAGAAAAACTAAGTTTCCTTCATCACTTTAAAGACTGTAGTTTGTGGGGGTTATATGACATTTAGAGGAAGTGTGCCACTTTCTGTCCAACAACTAAAATGTTTATTTTAGCAGGTGAGTTTTGATCAGTACTAGTAACAAAACATTTAAAAAACGCAAGGGATTCCAAATTGCTGTCTTATGTTCAATTTGTATATTTTCAACGGCTCTAAAATGGAATGTGAATATCTAGGCTAACCTGAACATCTTTAATCAAGTTATGTACTTCAACTCAGAAATTTGAGAGTATAAGAGTATGACTGATCATGGGAGTAACATGGAATTGTTTGGGCAGCTTGACTAGAGGAGTTTCCCTTGTCCTTTACAAGACTGGTGATGCTGGGAGTGGGAAATGAAAAAAACTGTTAGGCCATTGAAGCAGCAAGATTCATTTGTCCTTCTATAAAATGCATCCAACCTCTTATTTTCCACTTTCAGAATAAAGCTGAATTGAAGTTTATAGGAACAACAGTATAAGAAGTAGTACAGCTACTTTTTTTGATTCTTTCAATCTCAAGAGTTATGGATTTTCTTGGACTACATTTGTTCATCTCTGCTTTGTAGCAGTTGCGCCAGATCCCTCTGTATACAGAACATTTGAAGCTGAATTTTTAAGCAGCAATACTGGGGGGAGGGGGAGGAGAAAGGAAAAGAAAGCTACCTGAAAGTCCATTCCCTGAGCATAATTCAGAGAAAGCATTTCCTGCAAAGGACTCCAGCTGTGAAATCTTCCAGCAGGTCTTACTAATTTGCATTCATCACGGCAGATTTCAAAGTCATACTCTGAAGAGCAAGGAATTAAAACGGGTCAGCAGCACTGTGGGAGAGGCACACAAGAGCAGCCTCCAGCAGTGGCTCGGCATCTCAAGCAAAACTCTGCATCCCTGTGAGCTCAGAGAGACAGGCATGGGACGGAGAGCGCGGCTCACCGCGGGCTCCGGGCAGAGTGTCCAGGGTGCTGCTCTGGGGCTGCACCTGCCTGCCACTCATACTCCTCCTCAGCTGCCAGCAGACCTGGGAAGAAGAGCCTGCACCAACAGCAGGAAGCTTGGAAAAGCATTCTCAACATGACACGTTGCCCAACATCCCTGCAGTTTACCAGTTAGAGCGCCTGAACCCACTCCTCTCCCCCTTCCTGCTTCTCACTCCAAAGGAAACTCTCAAAATCTTCTTCTGAATATGCCCATCATTCCCCTTTCAGCTAAAGCCATCATTGGAAAGTCATCACATCCTGAATATATACACCATTTGAACCTACGGATTTGTCCCAGCTTAAATCTGATTTCGGCATCTAAATGGACATTAAGGCAGGAACCAGCACCCTCTTCTCCATACAGCTTCCAAAGTCCTTCTTATTAATTCTTAAAGGCCAAAATTTAAACAGTTGAATCATTATATGAAAACTTCCATTATGTTTCCTCTTTTGTACATCATGGGCTCTTTAGATGCTTGTCCTGCAAATTTATCTTGGCTCTTGTTTCTTTATACATTCATTACAAGCTCTTCACCACAGATATATCTCAGGAAAAAATATCGTCATTAATTTGTCCTAAACTTTTTTGGTCTAAATGTATTCAAAGAACTTTCAGTGCATAATGCACTTAATTCCATCACAGTAAACAAGGAGGGATTGCCTAAAAACAATAAAAAATGAAAGCTGTTTCAGGACACCACACTGCATTCTGAGCTGAGCTCATTTTTAGCAGAAACATTGATCCCTATGGATTTATCACATTCTGTCCTTGTGGCTATCACTATTCTTATGACTTCAGCACATCCATTTTCCTTTGTTTCCAGCATCTACAGCAGCCAATTCTTCACATCATTTGGCAGCTTATATATTACAGTCTTCAGACTAAATTTACATGTGTAAGATACATTTAAAATGTTTTTCTTCAGCACTGTGAGCTGTACATTTGCAGACATGGTTTCACATATAATCCCACATGTTCAGATTTTGACCTTTTATACATCACGTCACAAGTATTTTTATTGCTATAATTAGAATGTAAGTTTGTTTATTTCTGTTTATTTATTTAATATGAATTTACATTTATTGCCATAACTAACATATGATTAGCATTACTCACAATGGGTGTCACAAATAACTTTTTACTTTTTTATATATATATTTACTTATTTATATATATAAATACTGGATCTCATTGATTTTCTGCAGAATTCTTAAGACAATTTTTCCTGGGTATCCAAACCATATTTGTTCTGCTGCTAAATATTTTTTTACACATAAAACCAGTGTCTGACATCACCGTGAATTCAGAGAAAACAGAGATAATTTTAATCTTAATTTTTGCTGGTTTAGGGCCTTGGAGCTCAGGTTAACTTTTAGACTGGGCAATGTCAGAGCACTGAACAGAGCTGTTTCTGCCAGAGGTTTGTGGTTAGAACAAGTAAGAGGATAGAAACATACTTGTGACTTATGTAATTTTCTGTATTCCTTTTGTAAATAGCTCATATTTTTTGACTATTTCTCTACCTTTTTTCACCATCTGTTAACACAGTCTTACTTTTTTTTCTTTCTTTCCTTCTTTCTGAAAGAAGCAGAGCAAGAGCATCCCTCCATGCACTGACCCAGGATGCCCCAGCACAAGGTCACCAAACTCTGTCAAACACTGCCTACGTGAGGTGCATCCTTCACATCAAAGATATTTGATGTGAAAGTTTGATGTCACTCTCAGACATTTTTTTACATGTTGGTCTGGGCAACTTCAGCACCACTTTAGCAGATGTTTCTCCATGGTATAGATTCCTTCCCCTTCCTTCTCTTTCTGAATCTAATTCTTTAATATGGAGAGCACAAAAGGGGCTGCAGAGCACGGAAAGCATCTCACAGGTATGATTTGGATTTACCTATACTAATGACTTTGAGCCTACTAGATGTTTTCAAGCTGAGGATGAATAAAGGTTCTATTTAACGAGAGAAACATCCCCCAGAACCAAATCCATTAAGCCTGCAAGAGTCATCCCTAGAATGAGGTTATAAGAGAGTCAGAGGAAATTGAGACAAAAGCATTCTGGTGTTTGGCTTGTTCCATTTGATTTTCATTTGCATTAGAATAGAATTTAGTCTGTTGACAGACCAGACCAGACACTCAGAATGTAATATGTCAGATACAAAATTAATTTGGCAGTTTTACAATGAAGTTTAGAGTGCCCCAAGTAGTTCCCTTAACATAGTTCCCTCTCTGTTTAAAGCATAAATATGGATTCTGTTTAGACAACTTTGAGTTACACCCAAATTAAAGGGCTGACTACTCATTGCCTAGCGGATGCTGCTCCTGCTTTACTGCAGGCAGAGCAATTCTGGGGCAAACTCACAGCAACTGAGTATGAGTTCTGTGCATTGCCACCCACAATGTCCACCTACCCTGCCCTACACCAGACACTGTGATGTATTCATAAAGTACACCCAAACCAGGGGAGCTCCAAAAGTGACCTTTCAGACAGAGATTCACACCAAGATTTTTACTCCCAGGCAGAATTTGCTTCCTTTTCCCCCCTCACAACTGGAGTACGTAACACTTTCTTTCCTGTAAGATATTTTCAGCTGAATCACGAATGGAAGCATCAGACTGGAGCAAAAAGTCAAGTGCAACCAGAGACTCACACAAAAGAAAATTAGTGTTGGAATACCATTACCTAGACTGCTAATTGTGCCTTAAAAATGGAACCAAACCCTTCTTTTAAATACACCAACATGAAGAACAGGAATACTTACAAGGATTTCCTACTACAAAGTTTCAGCATTGAAGAAGCCTAGCTCTTTTGAGAGCATGCTGTCCAAGAAATATTTTGAGGAACTGAGAAGGACATGTGGGAACCTGCACTAATGCCACAGGTTGTGGCATCCTGACATTGTCCAAAATCCCTCTCGCTGCATGCAGCAGCAATACCAGCCTATCCTCAGAGAGAAATGCAAACAGATTCTGCTGAAGCACCTGAATTATCTCCAGGGAACACAAATCTTAACCTGATTTTTTTTAACCTGTAGTAGAAACATTTTCCCTTAAATAAAACAAACATAACATTCTGTGAGATAGTGTTTCCAAGGCATTAATTATTTTTATGTCCTAGTAGGCTACCTGGTACCAGAGGAAGAGAGACATTAACTGCCTGCTGGAAGAGAAATGGGAGCAACATTTGCATGCATATTTTTCAAGTAAGTTAACGTATACATTCAATAAAATCTCAACCTTATTGGCGAGATGATGTGTAATAAACTAGGAAAGTATCCATTCATGGAATAAAATGGTTTCATAAGTGTTTGATTTAGGATGCACACTCCAAACTGTTCACTTCCCAAGGCAGGTATTGTGAGAAGAACAAAACAAATTATTACACATCACAGAGCTCAGTCATCATGCCTATATTTGAAGGGCAAAGCTGCCCTAGATGTAAATTCACGTGGGATGTGCAGCTGCACTACCTTGGTATCAAAGCAAACAGAGGATCTGCCAAGCCATATGGGGACAACAATAAACAATATTTCTCTTTTTACACTGTTATTGTCAGTGTAAGTGGAACAGTGTTCACCTGCCCACTGAGGCCACGCCGGTGTTTGGAAATCTGAGAGTCTGAAGAAGAGCATCAGTGGAAGCACAAGCTGCTCCTGCAGTCCTGACACTCACCTGGGACTCAGCACAGCTTTGTATTGATCCTTACTCCCAGAATAAAGCATCCCAAGACAGCCTATATCCACGTGCATTTACGGATGGATACAAACTACTGCCTGCTGGCAACTGTGAATAAAATCACTTTTTTCATTCTTGCCGTGGGAGACTCCTAGAGACATTTTATTTTCACATCCCTTGTCGTATTCCTGAATTAGTCATCTCTAAAGTTTGTATTTGCTAATTAACAATACAACAGAGCAACAAGCTCTGCTAGCAATTTTGAAAGAGTTTTTAGTATTCCCTTCAATAGCAACTGATTTCTTTAATCAAGGTCTTTAGCACAGAAATTACTGATTTTTCTGCTAAGGTGTCATAAAAACAAACCCAAATCCACCTTTAAACTACATTATTTAGTGCTATTAAGCTGCACAACAGACAATCTGTGCATACATCCCATAAACTTCCAGTTCAGTTTTTTACGGTCCATTGTAGTACAGAAATCAGCTGCAAAATGGATCACTGTGCATCCTGAATAACTGACTCCTGTGTCAGAACTGACAGGAGACAGGACACTGTTGCAGCTGCCCTCCTGTTAGAGGGTAGAAATGAGCCCAGACACAGACTCCTTGTTTATCACAGCATGAAAAGGGCCCTG
>VXBB01013885.1:175340-203319 GCA_013399915.1 Illadopsis cleaveri | reverse complement strand
ACAGGACACAAACTAGAAAATCATAGAATCATTGGAAAGTCCTCTAAGATCACCAAGTCAAATCATCACCCCAGCACTACAAGTATGTTCATCATTAATCATGCCCACAAGTTCTGAACCATGAAAATTAAAAATGTTAATGAAAAAAAAATCACTGCTGTCAATCATAGAATGATTTGGGTTGGAAGGGACCTAGAAGACCATCCAGTGCCATCCCCTACCATGGGCAGGAACACTTCCCACTATCTCAGGTTGCNAATCATCACCCCAGCACCACAAGTGTGTTCATCATTAACCATACTCACAAGTTCTGAACCATAAAAATTAAAAATGTTAATGAAAAAAAAATCACTGCTGTCAATCATAGAATGATTTGGGTTGGAAGGGACCTAAAAGACCATCCAGTACCATCCCCTGCCATGGGCAGGGACACTTCCCACTATCTCAGGTTGCTCCAAGCCCTGTCCAAACTGGCCTTGGACACTTCCAGATATGAGGCAGCCACAGCTTCTCCAGGCAAGCTGGGATAGTGGAAGGGCCTCACCACCTACAGAGTAAAGAATTATTTCCATACATCTAATCTAAACCCTCTTTCAGCTTGAAGCCATTCCCCCTTGTCCTGTCACTAAATGCCCATGTAAAGAATCCCTCTCCATGTTTGTTATAGGCTCCCTCCAGGTCCTGGCAGGCCACAGTTTAGCTCAGTTTTGAGCAAAGAGAAGTATCTACCACTGGCTCCAACATGTGAACAGAAACACACTGTTAAAGTATGTAAAAATAAAAAATGGTTGTTCACTTTCAAGGTCAACTTATTGCCTATTTTCAGCTAATTTTTATTCATGCACATGATGGCTAAGGGAAGAACTTAACAGATGTTCCTCTGTGCAAAAAAAGTTGTGTGTTTTCCTCATGATTTTACAGACTGGTTGTTTCAGGGGAAGGAAGAGGAGCAGCCATGCAGACAGAGTGCCTTCCGTGACAGAGAAGGGGAGCAGCAAGACCTCTGGGACCCTCCACATCTATTAACATCTATTTTATTCTGCATATTCTCAGTCCAGTGTGTTAACAAGCATCAGCACTGGCAAGGGAAGCTTAGCATACAGCCTCTGAGGGGTCAGGAAACACAGATGAGCAGCAGCAGCATCAAAAAGTAAAATGAAGAGGAAATTGTCCTAGATCTGAAGGGGAAAAAATCATTAAGTGGATTATTTTTCTAACTGTGAAGTCATGAAGAGAAGGGAAAAACAGAATGAAAGGGGGAAAAGTTTCTTCCTGGATGTGTCTCTGGAAGAAAAGAAAATTTTAAGGTATTTTCCCAGACTTTTAAGTGTAAAATCCAAAACCAATTTGAAAATCATCAGAGGCATTTGGAATAGCATATGCATTTAATATAATATTGTACCTCCTGGGAACAATGGGAAAGAGCAATAAAAATGATGAATAGGTTTCATTCATGAAAATTTTTTAACAGGCAGGCTGTAGGGGAAAAAAAAAAAAGAAAAGAGGAAAATGTAAAGAGGAAACTTGGGCTTTCTATTTGTAACATAGTGAATTAAAACTCCCTTGTAAAGTACCTGATGAATAACACATGCCCTGACCTTGCATTACAGTGATCATAAGAGGAGAACACCACCATAAATACGTTTTGATCACATCAGCACCTTTGGATTGCCTTGCTCTGCCTACTTTTAAATGTATTTAAAAAATGCAGGCAGTAGATTTTGAGGGCAGCAGTGATGTGGTGGTTTGTATAGTGGGAGCATAAAAGGACACCAAATCACAGAAGACTTTTTCTAAAAAAGAAACCCTTTTCCTAGAACTTTTTCCGTAAAAGAAACCATATCAATTCTGAGTCATTCATTATAAACACAGAAGAGACCATGAGAAGAACTACCTCTCATGAGCTTCCCTTTCCTTCCCCCACTGGGCAGCAATGCAGATTTACTCACTCATATGATTACCTCTGGCCAGACCAACTCTCAAAACTTGAAACACTCGGCACTTCCTGGTGGCAGTCTGTATTGGCATCTGGAATCCTCTGACGAATACTAAAGAGCTAACCATCAATAAATGGAATTTGAGATTCAAATATCTGACTAAATTTCTCTGTAAAACCGCAAGGTGGTCAATAAAAGTTGCTTGCATTTTCAGTGACGTGGCAACACACTTGAGCTGGTTTTCCTGAAGCTTGATTATGGGAAGATACAACAGTAAAGATAAAATGAGGCTCCCAAATTCCCTGTCTGGGAATACTTTATGGAGAATTTCAGGACTATTGTTACTGGCCTTCACACCTAGGAAGAATCAAGAAGTCTACAAGCAAAATCTATTGGGAACAGTGGGTAACCACAGATAATGGAAATCTACTACATTAATTGGGAAAATACAAATATTACATCAAATTAAAAATGAAACTAAAAAGAACTGTTACTTCACATGAGTCAGTGCTGACTCTCATTTTACGTCCATGCACATGTGGTAACCAAATAAATGTTCTTGATTCCTACAAAGAACATATGAATTTAGGATTGCAGGTAATGTACTTTGATTATTTTTGTAACCTTTTAAAGGGCAAAAGACAGAAATCAGAAATTTATGCAAATTACTACACCTGATTATGCCCATCATATTTTAGGCATGGCAAGTACAAGCAAATTGGAATGATGTTTTAACAGGAGCTGGTTGAAAATCATTCATTATTCTTCAGAGATATTTCATCACGAAGTTTCATAAAATTAGATTTGGACAGAAGTCAAAGAATAAAGCATTACCATTTTTTTCATGTTAAATCAAAGTTTTTCTTTACTTCAAAATTTTCCAAGAAAATGCTTTGATTTTGGAAAATGTCTTTTCAATAAGATCTTTGTGGGGGGAGATGAAAACCTATGTATTTTCCACCCTATTTTAGGTACCTTCACACATCTAAGAATAATGCTTGCATAAGACTTTTTTTAATTAAAAATAGAAAAAGAAAAAAGAAAAATATTTCTATTGAAGACTGACAGAAAGCAATTGCTCAATATTGCCTGTCAAACTGCTTCAGAGGTTTTTGGGACCTGGAAAAGATGCCAAGTCAGACAGTTTATGCCTCTCTAACATAAGGGTTTTGCAATTGGCTTTCATTTCCAAAGCTGTTGTAACACATCTCAGCTATTTGGGAATCCAATCTGTTTAACCAAAGAAAATGCTATGATTTATATATATAAAAATATACATACACACACACACGTATATGCACCCACCCACCCCTTCTGAGCTGCATGTTCAGGATACCTTTAAAAAAAAAAAAAAAAATACTGACAGCAGCCACCAAGTTGAGCATGTGGCCTCATACAGCCTGTGGCACTCCTCCCAGTCCTGTTCTCCTGGGGCTCTGGTGAAGCACAGTGTAAATGCACACGCAGGTTTTCTTCTAAGAGCAACACAGGAATTCTTTTTCTGTCAAGGAACTCGCCAGAGGTGCCCCTCCAGCCTGAACCTTAAGGCACATCTTACCCAGATTCTCTGAGCTCGTCTCCTCCTGACTTTTCATACTCTGCTTTTGCTCTTTTCAGTAGCTAAACACACTCTTCCTACCTGGCCTTGCCTTGGTAAGTGTATCCTCATCGATGAGACCTACATGTGGCAAATAATCCCCTAATTTCAGGATCAGGTCCCAGAACTCCTTCGAAAACAAAGTGTCTCGTCCCCTTCAAAGGCAGTTAACAGATTACACAGCATCTTTTAATTTTGGTTTAGAAAACCAGCAACAGATGGAGGTCTGTGATTTGAAGTCACTAGAAAAGGCTGAGCTTTGGAGATAAAGACAAAGCAGTAGGAAATGCTCTGTAAGAGCGACAGACAGAATTTACAAGGGCCTGTAGGAAAACAGAGCAGCGAGGTGAATACAACTGCATCAACATCAAAGACACAATTACCTGAAAAGGCAGGAAAAAATCATTCCACTACAAGTATTAAAATAGGCAGTGTATTCAAAAGTCCTGAGCACACAGAAATGATTGTTGCTCCAGTGGCTTTGATTTACACCACCATCAGCAAGAACTCAGAGGCAGCAGCACTCCCATTGATCTCCCTCTCCTGTACAGCATCCAGCCACAGTACAGAGCACAGCCCATACCTTAAAACAGCTTATTTTTATGGAACAGATCATTGATAGGGTAAATCAGCACATGGCTCTAAAGTCTCCCTATAGACACAACCAATACCTTAGGGGAACTCATTCAACTATAAAAAACCTGAACACTAAAAAACAGTGTCCCTGAAAATCACAATACATTCTGCAGGTCTGATGCCAATGCGGCCCATCCCTAATTGTGCAAACAATTCAAACTCCTGACACCAGTAATCAAGTATGTGATTATTAGAGACCGTGTCTTCAGTGAGTCTCTGTTTCTGTATCTACTCATTTATGATTTCAAATGATTGCAGTGCTACTATACTCCAGAAAAGCCATAAGCACACAATTCCCTGCTTGTTAAAACATCTTCACTAACAAGTTGCCTGTTTCGCTTGTTTCGGCAAGATGGAAATAAACATATTTTCATTTGTGTTCCATTAAATTATTCCGCAACCCATATGCAGTGTCTTGATGCACTTTGAAAGGTGAACAGATGGGGTTTTATTTTTAGCTCACGTTAACACAGCCCATCAAACACTCATTTGCCTGATATACTATCATAATATAGCTTACTATTCAGCCTTTAAAGTATATCTTTGCCTGCCTTGTAACATCCAAATGACAAAAGAGAACTGTATGATAAATATTTAATTACAATCATGATGAATACTAGCAACTGAATACTAGCAACTGTAAGTGAATGGAAGAACTTGGGTTTTAAAGAGGAACATTTAGCAATTGTGTGCTACTGAAATCAAAGCACATATTTAATCACAATACTTCAAATATAAGCTTTTTCATGATTGGAAGAGTGCTTGAGGGGAGAAAATATATGGCTTTATATAGATACATGAGGCATTTGCAACCCCTATTAGGTATTAGAAGTGGAGCAAAACTTCTCAGTACTTAACCATATGAGTTTCAGTACTTAACTATATGAGTTTTCAATTGCATATAGTAATTCTGCAATATTGCAATATGCAACAGTAGATATAACAAAATACAGTCTACAAAAGATAGAATGATCAAGCAGATGTAAGAGCTAAAACTGACTTGTGCTTCTTCACTCAAATAATTCATGAAATACAATTTGGAGCAGCCTCCACTTCTATATGTTGTGTGTTTTGCACTGGGTACACACACAACCATGCTGAAGAAAGGCAGGGTTTTTCAGGTTGGCATGGTAGAACTCATAATTTTGCATTTTCTCCATACATTCCACTCCACAGCCAATCTGCCCACCACTCCAAAGGGATCTATCAGCCAAAGGATATCAGAGTCAATCCCCAGCACAGAGAGCATTTCCCCACACAAATACCTGGCTGAGGAAGAAATGCACCTGTGAGAGTTATAAAGAATCAGAGAGCAAAAGCCCTCATGAATATTGTGCTGGTACCAGAAGGAAAAAAATGCAAACAGTTCCCCAGAGCACCACCAGTTCTTATGACCATCTCATACATTTTAGGGAAATCTCAGCAAATATAGAGGAAAAAAAGAACCACAGCCGTGCAGCAGAGCTGCAGCAGGTATTCCCTATCCTGGGGAAAACACCAGCAGCCTTTCCAGGGCTGTGTCTTTGACAGTGCTAAGGCACAAGGGTGAACACTCAAGGTTTTACTGCAATCACAAAATAAAGCAAGAGAGCAAACCCACAAAAAGCAGAAGGAACCAAAAGTCTGTTTGCATCCAGACCATCTCTCTTGGCCCTACTACACCAGGTTTATAGCCTTCAAAAGTACAACCCTCCTGCAGCAGGACCTGCAAGGGCAAGGCAGCACAGACTATTAGCATGTGTTAGACTGTGTCAGAGTCAACATAGCAGCTTCTCTGCAAATAAGAGAGGTTTCTGCAGAGAAATGGCTAATAATTTTCACATGACAGAGGAGGTGAAAAGTCTTCACACAACTCAAACACTGCCTTTCATTTTCACACAGAAAATGGGCTGTGAGGAGCAAAATACTTTTGAGAAAAGCAGCACGACAACCGACAGAAAGGATTTGGTTTAAAATAGAGCTGTACCTTTAGTGATCAGCAATGCTGCTCGTTTGGAAATGTTGGGGGAAAATGGAGAAATTGCAGGCTGAAATGTGAAAGGAAAAAGTAGGTCTTGGTGCCTCACAGAGTTTGAATTTTGTATTTGATGGGAAAGGCTAAATGTGCTTACATACCACTTACTGCTAAATCAACTGAGGGTAAGCAGATGCTACCATCTCCCTCAAATTTTTGCTCAGGCTCTGTGCTTCTATCTGTATTATGAATGTGAGAGACAATAGTGATAATAAAGTACCCAGAAATAGTACAAAATCCCATGTGAAGAAGATAAATCAAATGAGACAAGTCAGCTATATATAAAGGCCCTAAATTATTCAAGCTGCCTAAACACCCAGAAGTGCATTCACAGCTTTATCCTAATGACTGCAAATTCCAAACTGCACTGCTATATTTATTTCTAGTTTCCTTTTTTTTTCCCCCTCAAACAATTAGGCACAGAGGAATTAAGTCTTTAAATCCGTATTTAGTCAGCAGACGCTCTGTACTAATTAATATGGAAAACAATGACCATAGAAAAGGAGCAGATGGCTTGAAGACAGAGAATGAAGATAAGCTGAGAGAGATCTGAGTGAAGATACCAAGCACATACTTGAGCTTTCTTACACACTGAAAGCTATAATATAGCTCCTTAATAGATAGATTTGATTTGAAATAATATTTTAAGCAGAAAGGTCAGACGAGTCTCCACATTTAGTCAGCAATAAACCTTTTTTTCCAAGCCCTTTTCTTATCAAATCACATGACAGAGATAAGATTATTTCCCACAGGATGATGATCATTTGCTGTTTGAAATATTCTCATCTGTCACTAACAGCTAGAAACATTTCTTCATCCTCGGTTGGTAACTTTTCTAATGTAAAAATTAAATCTAAAATGAGGGCAAGGAATAAGAAAAAGGACTAGTAATAGTTTTGTGGTTTTCTCCTGGCTCATTTTTCTGATACATAGGTTCAGAAGAAAAAAGAAGGAAAACGTGTTCTGATAATTTAGATATGAGTATTATTCTACCATGTGAAAACTCAGCAGAAGGATAGGTATGGGATCCTTCTTTTAATAAGGGAATCCCAATTCCAAACTATACTTGGTAGGACCACCACAGCCTGTAGCCATAGAACAATACTGCAAAGTATTTGTATTCCTATTAATTTATAAGTTAAAAAACCATGGAAAAACAGCTGCAGCCACCTACTGTCCGCTATTAATCAGGGAAGTGATCAGGCAACCTCAGGGGAAGCATCAGGCTTTAGTAGTGCTGGATTTCCCTCCCTAGGCCTCATCAGCCAGGAGAAGAAATGGAGGGAAAGGTGCTGGGGATTGCCCATCAGCTGCTGCTGAAGCATCACCAGCATCACATTAAGGTCATAAATAACAGAGGCTGAAGGGGTGCAGCAGCATTTCAGAAGACAGTTTGGTCTGACAACATTTAACATCCGTGAAAGCATCAAAGCAGTATGTTTACACGTGCTAAATTAAACAATTCATAAGCATTAAAAAAAAAACCAACAACAAAACAGGGATAAACTTTATGAGTAAAACTACCCACGTGATGTTGTGAAGGGAAACACAACATTTTGCTTTGTTTTTGTAGATATTGTAGAGATTTTGTAGATATTTTTTGTAAATATCGTAGATATTTTTGTAGAAATGCTCTAAGCAACATTTCTTGCACAAATTTCGAAACATGGAGAGATCCAGTGGCCAATGTGTAGTCCAGGTACTGCTCATTCCACCCTGATGCTTAAACCTCTGACTGAACATTCACACTTGGTACAGTTATTAAAGCACCTCTCTTACCTGGGTACTGACATTAACTCTCTTTGGTTTTCTTTGCAGCTTCAGTAACACAAATTTTAATCCCCTTTCCCCTGTGGAGACTCTGTAAATACTGTCACACCTGTACCCAAACCAGTAGTCAACTATTTGTTCCTTAGCAATCCCTGCCTTCAGTATTTGCAGCATTTAATAGGAGACCTGGAAGTCTAAATCTCCCCACAGGATTCCATTTAGGGCAAAGAACTTAAAAAAAATTCTTCATACTGTTCATTTTCTACTGCATTAAATCTTCAAATCTTTGCTACTGCACGTTTTTATGCCATGACCATCAATTGATCTTTGCCCCACTTTTAGCATCAAAGGGCAACAAAAGTTATTCTAACAAAAGTAAGGAGTATCTCAAGTTGCAAAATGGGATTTACTTTTTCCACCACAGCTGCATTTCTGAATAGACAACATTAGAAATTATAATTTAGCAAGTTTTCTAAGGGTGTCTGTTTGTCTACTTCACCTTCAAGCAGCTTTCTTATTTGGCCTCTGAGCAGCCTTCACAAAGCCACAGTCCATGGGTAAGGTCATGCCAGGCTAGAGGAGAGGAAGGAGGAAAACCCTAGAGATACAGAGAAAAGCTTATTTTTAACCAAGGAAAGAAAACATTTGTGCAACTCAGTGACTGATATACAAATACAGTCAATTCTACTCATTAATGTCATTCTCTCAAATTATAAAAAACTTCTTTCCCTCTAGACAGCTTTTTCAATTTTGATCTCACCATGATGAGTTTTAAATTCCCAGAGTCATTTTCAAATGAGTTTACTTGACTATAACTTCTCCATCAGCTTTAAAAATAATTTTACAATGCTGTTTCTGTTGGTGACCAGTTTTTATGGGTTTACAGACACATTTCCTTATTAAAAAAATCAAAAGCAAGAAATTGGGTAAAAATGAGTGGGTAAAAACGCTGCAGTGAAATAAAGAACATACACATATCCTGCACCTAAATAAAGCAGTCTGAAAGGCACTCTATTCAAAGTCTCATTAAAATTCAATTTATTTCTATGATGTTTCTGTGTCCCAATATACAGCTCTCCAACCTTTCACCTTTCCAAGATGTAAAATTAACAATACTGACATTTACGGGATATTGGCTTAAAAATGTCAGTAGGGGAAAATAAAAAAGTGGAAGCAGAACAATATTTATCAGTTGCAAAGATTTGGCCATGATAAACGCTAACATTCACCTTGACAAAATTATACACCTGGAAATATTCTTCTCCTCAAAGCACAAGTTTCTGTATTTCTGGCAGGTGATAGTTATATAAAATGTATGACAAGAATTACTATGGTAACAAGAAACATATTTTAAAAAATATTTATTTTCCTATTTCTGTTTCATTTTTCTTTCAGAATAGGTTAACTTTAACCACTGACAAATCCTTATATTCTTTTTCCTTGGCTCTGCTGTTGAGCTTCCTGAATTATTGGCCTTTGGCCAAAGATGCTGGGTTGTCCAAGAGTCTCAGCACTATGAGGTGATACCCTGCTTTCACTTCAGATTCTAAGGCATATTGCAAATCATAATAATGTAATACTAAAGGATTTCAGCAGAGAGAGATACTTTTTAAAATTTAATATGAAAAATAATGGGTATATTACAAGGCCCATCCCTTGGGATATTTAAATTAAATGGAGAAAAAAAATCCTGGTGGCTAACATGCCATCCAATAGAGAACAATCCCAAAGGAAATGGAAAGCACTTATTAGTTTTACTTCTACTTCTCTATAACTTACAGGATACTGTTCTAACAGACATATAGCTCTATTCCGCTGAAATAAGGCTATTTTATTGATTTCAAACTCTCTCATAAACTTGAAATATTTTAATTACCAAATAATCCATTTTGCATTTCACAGGCAGCAATTTGCTGAGCAACATAAACCTAACAAAACAATGCCTGATTGAAAAAATGAAATATGTTCCTGTAAACAGAAAGTACCTGGTGTGTCCTTGAAGTCTATTGTTTTGGGAAGGTGCCAGAGAAAAATATTAAAACATGCAATTCAAGAGAGCATTTTCTTAGTTTTAATAAGTCAACTTTTGAAACTCCCATAGATTAGCATGAGACAGAAACCCTCCAACATCTGCATTTCAAAAATGCTCAGAAAACAGGCAAATGTCTGCTATAGAGTCCACTCTGAAGACAGACAAGAGAGATCAGGGTCTTCATTCATTGATGTTCAATAGTATTTGTTCTCAGCCTAATGCCACTTATCTCACAGCAAGTTAATAGCAGCCAAAAATTTCCTTCAGCATCCTCCTAACACCATCACAGTACCTTCAAAGCCACATTCGGCAGCACTGTACATAAAAAAAGCAAATGAAAATCTGTGCTTTTTTTGTGTCAAGCCCTGCAGATGCCTGGGCTGCCACAGGGCTGCTCTGAGCCCTCACACAGCAAGTCCCCTTCACAGCTCTGAAGGAGTTTAATTATAAGGAAGAACTGCTCTCCCCACTTTGCAGTGAAGACACAGATAAACAGAGACATCATATCAGCATTAAGAGATGTTAAAATCAGATCTTTAACCTGAAGGCCACACCAACATGCTGCAGGGTCTGCCACATCTCTCCTTCGTTAGCATAAATAATTCTTGGTTGTGTCAATCAGGGTGGCTGCAAATGCATTTGAAAGCTTTTGGGGTCTGCAGGCAGTCCACAGGAATACCACATTGCAGTTTAATATGTAAGACTGTCACATTTCTTAAAGTTAGGCCAAAATCAAACAGTGCAGAGATGAATATAACAGTTCTCCCCATGCCACAGAGCTCTGTGGACTCCACAACTTTGCCTGAAGCTCCACAGTTCACACAACAGAGGGACATGGATTCAAAATGCCAACTGTTGCTCACTGTAAATATACATACTATGGAATTGAAATTACCAGTCTGCTATAGCAATGAAGTCTTAACCTGCAAGAAACACCGAAACAGAGAATAATCACTGTAAAAGTAAAGCAAGCAGAAGATTATTGTTTTAATTTAAGATGTGGGATGTTAAGGCGTTTTCTCAAGATAAATTAAAGCATTAAAAGTGAACTCAGTTTTTTGTTTTTTTTTTTAACTTGCTTTCGTTTTCCAGTCCACATTTAATCTGAATGAGTATCTGAAATATTTAGAACAGCAGTGTGGTTTAGCCCTTAACAAATCTCCACCCGAAATCTCCTTTAAAATATTTCAGCTTTCTCTTCCTTTCCTTCTGCAAACAGCAAGATGAGGGAAAGGGGGAATAAAAACTAAAAATAAACCCCACAACAGGTTTAGCTGGAAGAAGAGCTATGGTTTTTCTTGGACAAGGTTACCTAAATCCACACCATCAGCTCTCATACATTGGCACAAGGAGTCAATTAGAGGTACTCACAATGCACAGGGCAGATCAGCCAGTACCTGCCAAACAAGTGGAGGAGCAAGTTCTCATGTGGTTTTTCAAGGTTTTCTGCTGGCTGCTATCATTGTGGTGTGAGACCATCACACAGCAGCTCTAACACAACCACTCTGAGTGAAAATTTTATCAGTACCAAGGCAAAGTCGTTTGGATGAGCACTCTCTTCACTGTCACAGTCTGCTTGCAGATATGCAAGAAACAGGAGAGGGAGATCCACCTTTCTCCTTTGGATGCAATGTGACATTTCACTGCATTCTACCTTCAAATTAGCATTTCAAAGCCTAAGCCTTGGCCACACTTGTGTTTGTTTCAGTTGTTCTTCAATTGCCCTGACTGCCCCTTCTGTCCCTGTGACATTTCTGTCTTCCAGAGACAAAGTCAGAAATGCTAAACATGGAACAAATGAAGTGAGGGGGCACCCATCATCTTTGTTTTTGTGCCACAGGACTCTTTGTGTTCCAGACACTTCCAAATTCTTCCCACAACTGACACTGGGATTGTGATGTTTGGTGGATGAAGCTCTAAGGCAGGAGAAGGTGGCCTCATCCTATGGGCATCAGAGCCCAGGAGAAAAAGAGAGATGTGGCTTTTCCTTCTCACTGTTGGACAAAAGAGCAGGAAAACCTGAAAGCCAAGGAAGGGAGGATGAAGGACAGTGCATGAGGAAGGGAAGGAGAACAGCACAGCCCCTCTCACCAGCTGTGGTTCTGGTCAGGGGGCACTCCTAGGGTTTTATTTGAAGCATCACAGACACGCTGCCGAATTTTCTGCTCCCTGACTCTGGCTTGGGATGCTGCCCACTGCTATGGGAGCTGAGTAGAAAAAACCTCAGCCATTCTCTGCTGAGAACCCTTATTTCCAATTTGGAGAATTTTTTTTTTCCTGATGGGTTTGGGACTTTAAAGTTTCAGAATAAATCTGCCTTAACATCCACACTTAAAAATGCAAATAAGCTTTTCAACAATGAGGCTCCTGAAGAGGAGAGTTTATTGAAAACATAAGGCTCTTACACACTAAGCCACATTATCCAGGAGGGAGGAGACCTGTGGGAAGAGGAAAAAAGTGAGTGAGCCCCATGCAAAATGCATGAGTCCTGATAGCTTCCTCTAGTCCACCATATGCATATTTCATGAATTTGTTACAGCAACTACTGCATCTATAAGTCAAATAAGCCCAATTGTTCAAATAAAATGACCAGTTTGATATACAGAAAACAGACACTGTTAGAGGAATACTGACAGTCTCCACACTGGAACTGCCACATGGCTGTCAACACTACCCAGTGTCCTGTAGGCTTGGCCAGAAGGAGACACAAGAGAAGAATAGTTGTTTCCACAGGATCTACACCAGTAACTAAAAGGACTGATCCTCAGCAGCAACTGTAGTAGCTAAGCTACAGACTGTAGTTCCAGTCATTGCTAACTCACATCCAAAGTGAAAAGTAGATGACAATGTTCACTTTCAGGATCTGCACAGGGACAAGTACCAGAACAACCACAAGGATGAAAAAAAAGAAACCAGCAATACAAAAATACTCTGTTCCCCCTCCTGTCAGACCGAGTGCAGTGAATTTTATACATGGAAATATGTTGAGAATAAAATGGGAGTGAGAAATTCAGGTTGCCACACAGCTGCTTTTGGCAATAGGGAATATCAGCTCCAGACAGGGCCCTACGCTGCTTGATTTCTTCTGTATCAGAAATCATTTCTGATCATCCTCAAATCCATTCCAGCAGGTGGGGAGATCCCCTTCCCACACCCTGGAAGCAACGGCTATTCGGTGTACAGAGTCACCAGGGTCTGTAAGGTCCGTGCAAAAGTACAGAAAAGGAGGGCAATACCAATGGAAATGGTTTTCCAGCAGATGCATGGCTAAGAAAGGCCCAATTTGTTTACCAGCATGGGAAAACAGAGATTCAACACTATTTTTGATCTGGCTGATGAGAAGTCTGAGCAATGAGGAGCAATAGTCTAAACACCTATTCTTTCTTGAGATGCAAATTAAAATAGGATTTAGATCTAAAAGCTCCAGATTTTGAGCAGTAAAACACTGTTGAAGGTTTTTAAGACCAAGACTCAAAAGGAATGTCACAGGAGCATTTCAGCAGAGACCAGGAGGTCTCACCACCATCCTCCCCAACCTTCCACACACCAGGTCCCAAACTCAGCACCCTCAGACTGCATGACCTGGATTTCATTGGGGTGAGATGAAACAATAAATTTCTTCTCCAAAAGTGCATCTAAAGCTCTTGCACTGGTTACAAACGCTCATCCACAGCATTGGACTAGGCAGATTTAAAAGTGGGAAACACCACCATACATCATCAGGTACTTATATAATTTCCTTCCCATCATAACACTTATCTGATCCTCCTTTCCAACACAGACGGGGCCAAACAACATCTCAGATTTTCTTAAAAACAAACAAACAAAAACACAAAAAAAACCACCAAAAAAACCCCACCATCACCCATTTAATTATTAAGTTTTGAAGGCATGGAAATTTAGTGCAAAATAATCTCAAATTAACTCAAAGCAGTTTGAGATTTATTCACAACCACAGCATGGTTTTCAAGGCCCACTTACATTTAGTAGGCTTTCAACTTGTCGCTGCCCAAGTACTGCCTTCAAAAAAAAAAAAAAAAGGCAATATTTAACCTTTCCTTTCTGGGTACAAAATAAATGAAAGTTTGTGAACTTTATACAGTAACATTTGTGCTTTGAATGAGCTTAATGTGCCTCCAGCAAAGCTGTACGACATTCGCCACTTCACAGTTTAAAAGTGTGTTCTAACAAAAGGTCAAGGGAAAGAGAAAAATAAGGGAAAGGCCTTCAAGGTTATAAATATACTAGACAGGAAAACCATTTCTGCTCTGCTAAATGCCTGTTTAAACACAGGTCTATTAGTCTGATGAGGTTAAGACCTGAATGTAAATTTATGTCTGGTTTTGAAAAGAGAGTGGTGGTATTCCCTTATTTTCCATTTTCCTCCATTTTCTAATTATCTTCACTTCTTCCTCTTTTCTTTCTAACTATTTCTAAGGTTCCCAGGGTTTGGCATTTCAAAATTTAAAAATAAAGCCAGAATATTTAATAAAAACATCTCATCAGAAGCAATTAACTACTTCTTGTGAGAAGCCGATGTCAAATATTTTGACTAGACAAATAAACTGTGTGGATGACCATAAAAAGTTTTATATACATTTTCAACACAGCACAAAATGAATTCTTTGTTTGAAGTTTTAGAAAGGGTCTAAAGCATATGCACACAAAGCCCCACTTTGAAAAAGTGACAAGCTCTCCTAAAATAATTCTATTTTTTCTGTAATAGGGTGAGGTCTATTATCTAATATTAGACATATACACAGATATTTTAAAATGTAGGTACAGATTCCAACTCAGTAAGAAATACATACCTTTCATATAAATTTTTTTAATGTTTAAACTCCTGCTTCGTCGTTTCTAATTGATGATTTTTATTGCTGAAAGGATAATTCTAGCATTTGTAACAGGAAATACTCATTTAAATTAAATCATATATTTAAAAAATGCCAGGCACAGGAGCTGATTTACACTGCTCTGTTAATTTTTTCCCTCATTTTTTAACCCTGCTGTATATTTCAATTTCAAATTTGTTTTGGTTGATATACTATCAACTTTAAGGTTTGTGATCAATCCTGCATCTGTGACCGTTTTGCTGTTTACATTAGAAACTTCTCATTTTATATTAACATGCAACCCTGAGCCTGAAAATTCTTGCAAGGTGACTTCTTGCATCTCCTTTTGAGATATCCACCAAAAAAGGCAACAAATAACCACAGAAATTCTGTACTAAGTTTTAATTTGCTACTAAAGATTCAGAAATCATTGCAAAACGAACAAAATTACGCTGATTTAAAAGATAGCTAGTATTCAGTGTTTACCTGAATAGTAGCCAATAACAAGAAAAACTTTGCTTCTAGAAAGAAAAAATAAATTCCAGCATTCAAAAAATCACAAAAGTATAATCAGGTGTACAAAATATAAGGGAACTTAAAACTATTATTTCAATTTTATTCTAGGTTTATTTAGATGTTGAAGAAGGCAAATGGGGAATTTTTGAAAAACTAGAGCAGGGGAAAAATAGCTGTTCATTTCTTCTAATTATGCAATGCTTGCTAAAATCACTATATTTATGTCATTTGGTTAGAACCTTTATCTTTGGAGCTCAACACTTAAAAGCAACTATTTTTTTTTCTTTATTAACAGAACCACAATGAAAGACAGCCTCATATAAAATTTTCTTTAAAACAAGTATTAGATTAACTGCATTAGTTGATATGTTGAGAAGATTAATTTCTTGAGTACTCAAAATGGTCGGAAAAAAAGCCCAAATCCTGTACCCTGCTATGTTGTTATTTTCTGTTTCACTATGCCAAAGGTTTAACTCTGGCTTGCTCTTAAAGATTTACACGTGTGCCCTATATGTTGCAGAAGTGTAGGTAAATAACTGACTCAACTGGTTGAAAATACAAGCTTGGGTGAAAATATTTCCAGGAATTGATCAACGGAATATCTAACAGTGAAAATTTGCATTAGATTCTTAAAATCACCACATTTGACATGACTTTCATGTGGCAGATCAACCAAAAAATTTACCTAAACTTTCTCTGGGCTGTCAGTAATGTGGTAAAAAGACTTTCAAACATGTCATCCCTAAAGAGCTGATAGCTTTAATTCTTGCTACCTGAGAATTTTTGAGTAAAACACCTCTTTTAAGAGATAAAGACACTTTGTCAAAACTGAAAAAAATTATGCAAAACAGAATTCAACATGTTCCCTGATGCATTTTTGTGCAGATGTTTTCAAATCTCCTATTGTCATAACTGCAAATTGAAGTTTTGCTAAAAGTGAGTTTTTTAAAAAATTGCTGAGTACCTGATATATGCCTTTTTTACCCCTTCAAAGATTTGCAAGATTGTGATTTCATCTTGATTTAGGATAAAGTTTTTCAAATACAAAAACAAGTCAAAATATTGCTCCCTACTTAGTGCTACTGCACACAGATTAACAAGAGCTCATAATTGGAACTGAACTTGACAGATAGGTTTTCCATTCATCAGCTTTCTAAAAAGTTGTTGCAAGTTTCAGAGGGAGAAAAAGATTTCCTGAGAACTCTACAGATTCATACTTATGACACTAATTATCTTTCTTACCCCCAGTTCAACTCTGCTCTTAGGTGGAGCCAGCCAAATCATGGAAATATGATGCTTTTTGGGGAAAATTTCAGATTCTGCAGCTTTTTAGGCTGATAGTCAGACACTTATAATTCTACAAATGGCAATTCTGCTATAAAGTTCGTCCGCGTTAGAACATGATCCTGAATTGAAAGTTAATTTTTGCCCCACTTTCTTACGGATTCAATGAGAGTTCATTGCTGTAGAGAAGATTGTGACCATGTAGGCACTGACTATACTAACAATAAAAGATCATCAAATGCTTAATTCACTTTAATCTCTGACCATCATCTGCGTATTTTATCCTTGGTAACATCCACTATGCTTTTATTTGCTTTTCACCAAATTATCTTTGTGGAACACTTTTCATATCAAATCACAGCTTCAGGCAAACTTGTGAACATCACGTGCATACCTCTTCCATGAGGACAAAAAAAAAATACAGAAAAGCCTTGAGTAGGTGATTGTAAGGAGTTCAGAATAATTTGTTGCTCTTTTAAATTATGATTCCAAGCAATGTTTAAAAATTTCAGATTATCAAAAGCCCAGTGAACTGGCATCAAGTTCTCCAGACTCCTAATGAAAATGGATTAAAGTGTACTTCTCCAAAGACTCGGCTACATGACTGCAAAAACATATTCAAAATATAAAACAATTTCACACTATCTTTACAGAGATGCACATTCATCCTTCTATTCCTGTCCATCTCCAGAAATTAATTAATCCACAAAAGATGAGGAACAATGGAAATCTCCAGTGGCTTTAACCAGGCACACATAGGAAAGAACATGCCACTGCCAAAATATGCCATACAAGTCAGTACCTTTTGTCTTTGTTAAAAACTCCACCATATGCTATTTACAGTGCAATATTAAACAAGAAAAGGTATCAAAATTATTTTTTTTTAGCTTTAAGCAGAAGACAATTGCTGTACAATACACCTCATTCTTAACACTGCTGCCATTTCCCAACAAAAAGATACTTTTACAGCATTTATAATAAGCCTTGGCTTCTAGCTATCATTTCCAAATAATGTTCATAACATCAGGTGCCCTGTGTCCTTTGATAACATTTTCCAAGACACTTTTCCAAGGCAGAGAATGCCACCCCCCACCAGGCATGGCAGACACCAGTTGACACACAACACTCGCCACTGCATTACCTCTCAAGCACTCTTGATAACAAATGTTTGAAAAACTAAAGCAGCTACAAAGTACTTCAGTTTCTTGTATTTAATGAGCTGCTCACCCCTCAACAATTTGCTTTCGCAGAGAAGAGATGTTAATGACAAATAATTAGCAATAGGGCAATTAATAGGTGATATGTTATGCAGTAAAAGTAACTTAAATGTGAATCAAAACCAGCATCGAGGGGCTGTGCTGAGCCACACCAAGGGTTCAGCCAACCACAACTCCTTGTTCCTGACAGCTGCCAGCAACAGAAGCCTGGGAAAGCAAACAAAAATCACACAAGCATGAAATGCTAATCCCGTGTGACTCTCTTCCAGGTTCCAGTTGTTACCACCTCAGGGGCTTCCAGCACCAGGAATTGCATTTTAGACCACAATCATTAGAGCAGAGTGCATCTAACACCCTCCTGGCTTTTTCTTAGCCAGATACTGCTGACTTACTGAAAACTCAAACCCTGAAAAAATCGATTACAGGAAATGATCAATGACTCAGAAGTCTGACTATTAGGAGAAACTGGAAATGTTGTGTGATTATAAGCCTTTACCAAGAGTAAGAACAGGATTGGATGAAGCAGCAAAAACCTGTGCATGGGTGTAAGTGGATGCACAGGTACATAAAGCTGCATATACACACACAGAGACTCTGAGCTGCACACCTTGAACTCACACCAACAGTTTTCTGACGGAGAAAACTTCAGGCTGCGCTTCCAGGATATTCCCAAGTTACAAGGAAATAAGAAGATAAACCTCTGATGGCTTGTTCTATCATCCAGTTTTAATTCCTGCACTGGATATGAGGAAACCACTACATAAGGAAGCATCCTCAAAATTCCTTGGGCTACACTGTCTGGGAATCATTCTAAGCAAGCTTCAAATCATGGACATACCAGGCAACAGTGTTCTAGACTTAACTTTGAAATACACAAACACAGAAAAAAATGCTTGTTTTCTGCGTTTTATTCCATGTGCTTTAACAAACACTTTTTTACAGAGTTCTCCTGCATTTTGAAGACACTTTTTGAGTGTAACCAAGCAAACTGCTTTGCATGCAAAAATATTCACTGAAGTATTTTAAAATATATTTTGGTGTAGTTTATTATCTCCATGCACATTAAGAACAGTTCACACATGAAACTATAAATACTGAATATTTGAAGCAACTCCTCTACTGAGAAACCTGAAGAAAAATACACTGGCTTAAATATATCTTTAGAAAACAGTCAAAATAATGAATAATTTAAAGCAGAATGAGTTCACCAACAATTTGCAAGAGAAAGAGCTACATTCTATAATATGTCCTTTAGCCAATATTTTCTCTCTCTTCTCCTTCTTGCAGTTACTTTTCGTAGCACATTATCTATCTTGACATACACGTTATAACAGTTATGCAGACAGAATATTAACTACCCAATTTGATATTCTTTAAGACCCCCCCAAAAAAGGGGTTTTTTCAAATGAAATATATCCTTTTGTTTCATCTACCTTTTATATTTCTTTTTATTTATTCTGGGACATTCAAATCCATTTTCTATGCCAGACACATAAATCTGAACTGGGGGGGGGAGGGGGAAATTACATATTATAAATTGAAGAATCCAAGTTCTGTTCACACTGAACTTGCTGAAAAAAATCCCAATTCCAGCTGTTCCAGCCTCTGTGGGATCACGTGCATCTGCTTAAATCCAGCTTGGTCAAGGTGGGAAGACAATTTTTGAGGGAATATTCCTGAGGTAGGTACAATTTTGACAGATCCTGACTTCATCCAGGTGAATACAAGCCAAGGACAGTAGGTAATGATAAGGTAATAAAGACAAGAGGAGAAAGACTCCCAACAATCATGCAAAGTTCAAGTTGCAGCTGACTGGCTTTGCCACATTATCTCCTTCAGTCTCCTTCCATCTCATAAATACTTGGGATTATAAAAACATTGTAATATCTCTCTGAGTAACAGATGTTATTTGGCTCATACAATGGCTCCAAGTACCAGATTGCAATGACTTACAAGGATCCAGAGCACAGTATGTTTTTTCTATTGCTAAGCAATTCATGGAGCTGAAAATAAGAAATATCACTGAAATCCACGTATGTCTGATTCTTCTGATGGCAATTTGCTCTATGGGAAGCTGTAGGGTTTTTATTAGGAATTTTGTATTTCATGAATATTTATTCACTACTATCAAAAAATAGATATTTGTGTTCCATGTGAAGCTAATGGATTTACATCATCCTCTCAGAGTAGTTACATGGAGCCCATTCCATTCACAAAGAAAGGCTCAAATTCCTGCATCTGAAACCCTGACATCACAAGGAAATATGATTCAGAGTGCAAACCTTGAATGTGCTGAAAGAAACTCCAGGCTGTTAGGACTGGTCCTTCCTTCCAGGTAATCCCACACGCCAAAACTAAGAACATCTGCATTTTGCAAATGGAATTCCTGCTCTCAGAGATGCTCTTTTCACCCACTTCTTCTCCCTTGCACCTTTCCTACATCAGGACTTTACTGTTGAGCAGAAAGTATTCCAGGGGATACAAAATTCTCCCTGTTCCACCTCCCAGGCAGAGGAGACTGTGGCCCCTGTTCCCCACACATTCCAGAGGATGGCTGTGCCGGAAACAGAAATGCACAGCTCGCGTAGAAAGCACATCACAGCTCAAATCACATTTGAATTCCAAAAGTTCAGAGTGTAACAGAGAGTGCTGCAGTGCTTGCTCAGGCTGTATATTTTATGACACAGTCAAAAATAATGTAAATATACATGAAAAGTCATGAACGTGGAGGGCAGGACCCTGCTCTGTGCCTTGCAAATACACTCAGGGAATAAACACTGTCCCCAGATAATCTGAAAGTGAATTTAGCTCTTCAGGTGTTTTACCTGAAAAACAAAACATTAAGCCTAGGCACAAGGAACTTGAAATGTTTTGGTAAATGATAAATAATAAAAAGATAATGAAAAAAGTGAACACGTTTTGGACTCGAGGGTTAAACAACCAAAGCAGTCACAAGCAAATGGATTTATAGAAACTGTAGAATACTATTAAATGCATATGTTTACACCAGTAGAAATAAAGGTGCAGGCTGAAGAAATGAACAAAAATTTGCATCTTATAATTGTTTCTACAAAAGACTGAGAACATCATGTGAAATGACAGCTGTCTTTTTCTCTCTCTTTTCTTGAAACAGACTTGTCACCAGCTTCACCACCGTTATTCAGCCGTCAGCAGATAATGTGGTGGTTCTGGAGCATTTTGAGTCATCCACAATCATATTTTTTTATGGTTTGGCTGGAAGGGGGCTATTGTTTGAGGGGGTTTTGTGGTGGGGTTTTATCCTTTTTGTTTGTTTTGTTTCCCTTTGGGGTTTTTTGCATGTAAATGAAAAATGTGTTTTTCTCATTGCAATTGTTAATTTAAAAAATTATCAAGAAATATATTCATTAGTACCATTAACTGGCATGCTGCCTCCCATGCAAGATGTTACCAGGCTGCTGCCACAAGTGAAGTTTTGTTGGGAATACTTTCTTTTAACAAGATCCTCTTTGCCTGAGGTAAACATCCTCATAAATAAACATTTGCCATAGTGGAGGGGGAGCAATGACACAGGGTTAGAAGACCCTACCCAGATTTTGAGGATGTGTACACTAAAATCAGGAAAACTGCAAATATTTCTTATCACCTCCACCTGACCAAAGTCAATTCAGGGTGAAAAAATTGATAATAAACATTTCATTCTGTGCTTAGATTTTTTTATATTGTATAGCTGCTAAAGGATTAACCAACATTATTCATAAATACAGTGAAAACAAGAGTGAAATCTTACTAGCAGTTTGTGGTTGATTTGTAAAGTGTGTTAAAAACCCAATAAAATGCATAGTGAGAGGTGCTTGCCCCACCAAAGCAGTACTTCTGGCCTCCTGTCAGAAGGCTACAATTTTGAAGATCTACAGGCTACTTTTGGTGGCCATTTATTGGAAAGATTTTCTATACAGCCATGCAGAAACAACTCCTGATCTTTCATAAGGAATCTCTCAAGACTCTCCTCCCTCTGTAAGTCATCACATCACTCAATTAACACACCCAGTACACAGAACCAAAGCAGTTTTGCCAAAGTGCCCACTTGCCAAACACTTTTAGCTTTTATTGTATTCAGGAAAAAGAAAATTATCTGGAACTGTATCACTTAATAAAAAGTCTTTTATAATCCCCTGAGTTTCCTTCTCCTCTAATTCTAAATACTAAGGACTATAGGAGTACGTCACACAAAAGATCCTGCAACCAAGTTCCATTTTCCATATGGTTCCCTGAGACACCTTTTGCTGAAAATATTAGGTACATCTCATAGGAAATACCTGGGTTTCACCACAAGAAAAAATGGCCACACCCAGCCTTACACATTCCCAAAATGTAAGCTGCCATTTAGTCCCTGAACCTCACTGCCTATAGCCCCATTTAACACCTCATTATCCTTCCCCATGCCCACAATTCTAATCCAAGAAAAAAACTGTGATAAGCAGGACTCTAACCAGAAGCAGATGATGTCTTCAAAGTCAGATTTTTACCCTGCTTCCTCAGCACTGCTGCAATTATTAAATTATTCAGGGAAGGAGCACGTAGATGCTTTCACCTTGAGAACAGTGAAGACTTTCCACCACCTAAGGCTGTCCCAAAGACGTCCCTGCCTCCAGCTCAGCCAGGGGAGCAGCAGCTTCAGAAGCTTTCATGACCCCAAAGCCAGCTTTGGAGAATCCCCTCTTATCCAGCTGTTCAGCAGGAGCCAAGCTGGCTGCAGCTCCCAAACACAAGTGGCAGGAGCATCGTTCACCCTTTGGCCAGTCAGCCTGTACCAACAGTGGGAGACAAACCCCTATTGCTCAGCAACACTTCCAAAGCAAATTTCCACTGAGTTTACCTTGAGTAAGCAGTGTCCAGGTTACTTCTCTTCAAGACAGAAAAAAACCCCTAAAAAAACCCCAAAAAAACAAACAAAAAACCCCTCACACCACGCACCAAAAAAAACCACTAAGAAAACCTAAATCATGTGGTGATGCTCAGCTTAAAAGTTTCTACCAGGCATGACCAGAATGGCAGGCAGAAGGAATAAAAGGATCTGACTTTTTCTTATAAAAACGGAGAAGGCATGAGAAATCTCACATTTCTGGAGGTTGTAAACACACGTGACACAAAAGCACAAAATATAAAGTGCCTTGAAGTATGATTGATTCAGGCAAAATTGAAATAGGTTAAATATTCATAAAAATATATTTTGTTTATTTAGGTGACTATTTTGCACTTAAAGTGTATATAAGTAACAAGGTTATCATTACAATGCAATTGGCATAATTTATCAAGGTATTACTTTAAAAATGCAGGCAAGGACTACATAAAGGCTTTTCCAGCATAAAGATAAACAATTTTTTTATTATTCTAAAGAAGCTGCCAAAAAAGATAGCTGCTAAGCTATTCAAAATCAGAATCCTCTGTATCAAGAAAATCTCCATTTTTAAAAGCATTTGCTACACGTAAAAATATAATGTAATGCAATTCCAATTCCTAGCTTAATTTTCATTCACTGTCTCATTTACTTTTGAAGCTACTTTAATTTCAGTGTAAAAAGGGACATATTAATTTGGCGCTTGTCTACTGGGACTTCATGCACAGTATTATCTTACAGTTGCACAATATTATCTATGGGGCCTAATCTTGGTAGAAATATCACCACCCTTGCTACTCGTCAAAATTCTCAGTACCTCAAAATACCGTCTTTAAACTGCAGTATTTTCTACTGTAAGTTGATTTTCATGGTAAGGTTGCTCAAGAGCAACCATGTGCATCACACCCCCAGCAAAACAAATGGATCTTTGTCAAAGAATAATTGTAGAAGTTGATGATGCAATCTTCCCCTTAATACAATTTGGCTGCAAAATGCAGGTTTTCCTGTTACAAAAAGCTTTGTTGCAGTGGAAATATTTTATGTTCTTCTACCTTGCCATACAGATTTGGTTGCAGTAGGAAGGGGTGGACTACGCTGCTTTCCAACAGCGTCCCCAGAACTGTGCAAAGTATTCCCACTCAACCACTAGCCAAGTGCCCAAAAGGAAAAGGTCATCCCAGGGATAGCTGAGATGATGGAACAGCCATTTGTCTTGATCTCCTGCACACTTTGTTAATGATGGACTGAACAACACCATGACTAGAGCCAGCTGACAGGAATTCTAACCTGATTAAATGTCCCGGTATGTTTTAATACCCTTAAATGGAATTTTTATGGCCTGTTCTGCAAGCATATTATTAATACAGAACGATCAAAAAAACCCCCACAGACATCCATAATAGCTCATCAATTTGTAGCCAGGCACTTTTGACCTTGAAAAATCAGCTGTCTTTCAGATTAACACAGCTATGTTTTGGGCAGGGGAAAAAAAAATAAGGAAGCTATAAAATTATCATACTTATTTTTGTCACATGCCATCGCTGCAATGGGGAATAAAGGTCACACTGCTGGCTTTTTATTGATATTGCTGGCAACCTCTGACATCAGAGTTAGAATCTGGGAGACCTATTTCTGACAAAAATCCACTTAGACATTAACATTTCAGCTTTAGCAGGCCACAGGATGCACTGCTGGCGGGAAAGTGGTGTTCAGTCTGACTTCCACTCCCCCATCAGTGGCTTTTCACATTTCCTGTCCTTCACAGAAGACCTCCAAGCACTTAAAAACCATTTCTAGTGTGGACCACAACATCCACCCACAGAACAGGTCAAGGGCTCTTCTGGGAGAAGAGATGGTGAAGGAAAAGGACAAGTGGAAGTCAGGAATTCCATCCCCATCTCTAAAGTAGGTGGTGCTGCATAGAGTGTGCTGGTGATAAGATTATTAGTGTTGAAACATTCAGGGAACAGAACTACACGTATACCTTGGGGAACAAGGCTCCAAATTAGAGTGGTAGGAAAGAAATGGACAAAATGAGCATGAAGGTTGTTAGAAAAGATGAATCCTCATACTAGAAAGAAGCCACTAATGGGCTTTCTGAAGGGCTGGTCCCAGTGTCTGAGACAGGGAGATGCTCCTTAAGGTAGGAAGAATGGCAAATCATTCCAGGCTACAGAACACTTCCATTTATAGAGAGGCAAAAGGCCCAGGGAACACAGTCTTATAAGCAGATTTTTAATTTACTTTTTTCTTCTCTTTCAGTATCAAATTGCTCACAATTGCTAATTTCTGAGGAGCCTCTCCCCAGGTGCAAATAACCAAATGTACCTCCAAACACCAACACAGCACTGGGCTTCCATTTTCCAACAGGCAGGACACTGGGATCCAGGAATCACTTCTCATGCCTTCAGAGAAACACTTACTAGGTACTAAATTCAAGACAGATGTTTGACATTCAAGTTTACCACGGCTTTTGATTAATGGAGTGGATTTTAATTGCCATGAACTTGATCTAGTTAACTCTATTATTTACATTATGACTTTGGACTATGATAGACTTAGAAAGAAAATTTTTTAAAACAGACTTCCGTATCCATTTAGCGAGCCTGAATTTTCTTTTTTTTCTGCATATCTTCAGAAAGCAAAGACAAAAATTGTTCTTCTCCATATTCTGTTCTTGGTAACAGACTTATTTGGAAAATCAGGTAAATTGCAAATCATATATTCTTTTATTTAAGACAGACCTTTCAGTCTCAATTTCCTTCCTTCTGTCTTTACTCAACTTGTTGTGAAACAGTGAAAGTGAGGAGATTCTGCTTCTCCTGGTCTGTTTTTTCTACTCTTTTGTCTTCAGAAAAATTAATAAAAAGAAACATCAATAAAACAGAAAAAGGAGAAAAGTACAAGAAATACTCCCACACAGGACATTTAATGTTCTTCTAGCTTGATTAACAACCTGTCCATCCAATCGATTAAAGATTCAATCAAGACAGGCATCTTCCATTCTTTTGTGTAATTACAATGCAGCATCCAGGAGAATCATAATGGTACCAGATGACAGAATCTCTCCAGTACACAGAATATTAACTTTACCTGATCTTATGATTACATTGTCTTTCAAAGAAGACATTATCAGGGGAGGCCCACATGAGCATTATTCACACTGATATTGATATCAGATGAGGTGAAAATAGCTAGACCAGCACTACACTACAAACCACCCTATTTTTGTCAGCTAAACTCAGCTATTAAAAGCCAAAGGCAGTGCTGATATCTCCCTCCTGGTCTGAATCCTATCAAGTAAAGATTTGAGAACTAAATGAAGTTTAAGGTGCCCTTCTTGAATGCATTCATGGTTTTCTGTGAGATTTAGAAAGGATTTTGAGTGAAGACCATGACTTAGCAAGGATAATTTAGAAGCAGTGAAGGTGGAAGCAAAAGAGTGAACAACAAAACAAAATCCTGCAAAATTGTAATTTATAAATCAAATCAAGCAACCAGCAAAACCAACGCCCTTTACGTACAAAAATCAGTACTAACTGTTCCTTTGTGTTCCTAAATTTTGATTTTAGCTAAATGTCAGTCCTCTCCAAACATGCAGTAATGATGTTAAAACCCCTAAGCTGTCCCTGCAGTCATCTCTGACACTTCACTAGAAGTGTCCCAGAAACAACACCCAAGCAATTTATCCTCATTAGAGCACTCTCATATTGGTGCCATGGAGAATCAAGGGAAGGAGAAAAGCCCACTCCCAGCCTACACATAAATACCAGGCATGTTCCCACAAACCATGGCAGGCTGCCTAAGGGTTTCCAAGGCTTCATTTTATCACAGAAGACTCCTCTGCTCTCCTAGAGACAGAGATATTTTCCCAGAGCAGAACAGTGACAATCAGCCTGGTCTTTTAGTGAGGTGACACACTGAACCATGCTATGAAATGTGCACCATCCTTCCCAAAATAGGTGCTCTGCTGCAGCTGGAATTCCCACTGCACTGCCCAATGACTTCTGGAAAAATGAGAATAGCACAGGGAGATAATGGAATCCAGGTCTTTGCAACACAGCAGCGAGAGATGAAAGACTGTGATTTTGGTCATTTTTTAAAGGTCAGATCACTGCACTGTTTTTGTTTTCCCACATCTTGAAGCACACGAAGGGAATTCTTTGGAGATGAAATTGAGCAAAAAGGCAAAATCTAAGAGCCAAAACTCTGCTTACTTGACAGGACTTGGCCACACATGCCACAGGGTAATTTTCCCTTCAGCATATTTAATGTGAAAGTAACATCCTCAAGAACATGTATTGCCTTTTCCCAGACCTCTGTGGGCCCATAACACTTGTTGAGGTGGATATACTGTCTCAGACGTCCTTTGGGATAGTTAGCATAGTACCAAATGACCTTCCTTCTCTCTAGCACCTGCACTATGGTACAGCATTTCCTACAGATTTCTATTTCTCCTATTTCAAGTTGTAAGGCTGGAGAAAAGTAGCGTCCTTGACACTGAGATTTCAGCTAAATTGAATGCAAAAACCAGACAGGTAAAGCACACAGTAAAACTGTTTAATCTCTGTGTTAAAACTTCCTGGAGTTCAGAGTAACTGCAAGCTCATAGATCATATGAAAAAGAGGTGGCAATAGCATTTGAATAGTAGGAGAAGAGGGTAAGTTTTGTGCCTCATAGTAAAACCACACAGTTTATCTCCTTTACCAAGTTGAATAGGGCTGACACTTTTCATTCACACCCTCATAGCAGGTTAAATGAAGATGCCCACAACTTTAAGTTGCTCTTTTTTCCTATATTTGTACCTCCCCACTAGAGCACATAAAAACCTGTTGTTCCGAAAGGGGTTTGGGTGTCACAGTACACCCTCAGAGGCAGCCCCATGTGGACAAACAGTTTGCAGGGGCTTTTAGTCCTTATTTTCAGTGTCTCTCAACTGATCACAGAATCACAGAGTGTTTGAGGTTGGAAGGGACCTTTAAGGATCATCTCATTCCAACTGCCAGCCGTGGACAGGGACAGTGCCCACTAGACCAGGCTGCTCAGAATTCCCTCCAGCCTTGGACAATCTAAGGGATGGGGCAGCCACAGCTCCTGTGGAAAACCTGTTCCACTACCCTCACTGATTTTGTTTGTTAAATATCTAACCTAAGCCCACTCTTTTTCAGCTTGCAGCCATTCCCCTGTGTCCTGTCACTACATGCTCTGGTAAAAAGCCTCTTTTCATCTTTTCTGTAGGCTGCCTTCAGGTACTGGATGTTGCA
>VXBB01013885.1:138429-175126 GCA_013399915.1 Illadopsis cleaveri | reverse complement strand
TACAAGTGGAAAGCTGCACTTTGGGTCATCCCAAAGCCTTCTCTTTTCCTGATGGAACAATCCCCCTGATCAGCTTGGTGCCCCTCCTCTCTGGACTCTCTCCATGTCCCTCCTGTGCTGAAACCCCAAAGATGGATGCAGCACTGTAGGGTCTCACCTGAGCAGAGAGGTAGGATCACCTCCCTCCATCAAGAGGAAGCAACTCTGTGCTGTCTTTTATCCTCATTAATCCAACTTTGATGCTAAAACTGTGACAAGTGGTATAACCCTACTCTGCAGCAAGAAACTCTGCTACAACCCCCCTGAGTGCTGTTCCTGAGTGCTTCAGTGTACATTTCCCATACATTCCCAATGAACACTCCTAAGTGAATGCCAAATAGGATAAATACAGCTCAGAAATGCATTTGCTCATGAAGGGTCAAGGTTACAAAGGACTGGACTGACTGAATCAACATCAGTAACATCTTGGCTACCAGCATAACGCAGAGCCAAGACAGAGATCGTGCACACAAGCTCTTGGAAAGCCTTTTCTTACCACCTTCCTACTCTTGAAGATTTCAAAGAGCTTCCTGGGAGGTGTTAAATTACTTTTATTATAATACAAATCTGCTAGGCAAACAACACAGGCTATCTAAAGCGTGTAGTGTGCATATTTAGCTCTTTGTCTTTCATGAAGCAATTATACTAAAAGCAAAATATCTTCATACAAACAAATCAGCAACTTCCCTCTTTGCCCAGTTTGGGGGTGGAAAAAAACCCCAAAGCAAAATAAACAAAAAAATCCCCAAATGACTTATTTCAGGTAAGAATAGAGTATGCCTTAGCAAAATTTATAACCTGCCTGGCCTGGTTATACCCTGCAATAAACTGTTCCATTTCAGACACACATACCCACCCCATACACTCAAATATCTGCCCATTTACCTATCAGCATTCACAATTTAATCTTAATTTATTTGTTTTTACAAAAAAAGCCTACAATTGCGTTCTGAACAATAGCTGCTTTTGATATTTAGCTTTTCATTTCTGATGGTTGCTTTTTTCTCCGCTTCCAGGACTAGAATAGAATCACAATAAAGTCTCATTTTAAATATCAATTTTAGCAATTCAAATTAAAACACTAAAAACTTGCACTGGCACAGTATTGTTTCAGAGGAATTTTGGACTCCATTCACTGAAAAGTAATTAAACCAGCATTTTACAGAGCAGATGATTTGTTTTCAAAGGTAAATTTAAGAGAATCTGTGGTTATGTGGGCAGTGAAGGGATATTTCACTCATTACCTACATAGAGAGCCCTGTTCCCCTTGTTGACAAAGCAGTATTATTGTAGGGCTCTGAAATGTGTAAGATTTTAAAAGAGAGCAGGTTAAGGGATAGATTTGCTGAAAACATTCAGGCCAAAATAAGCATTTATCCCTAAGTCCAATCACACATTGCCTGACAAGTCAAAAGTACAGTTCCTTCTAGAGACAGATGCATGTTCACATCAGTGCTAAGTCATAATAAAAACTATCCTTAGACTTAGAAAAAGAGACAGAAAAATGCTACTGTGTTGTGAAAATCACAGGGTGTAAGGAAATGGATTATTTGAAGAAGAAAAGAGCTTCTTGCAGCCTGGGCAGATCCTGATTTCCAGTTGCTTTCCAGCTCTACACCAGCATAACCCTCTTGACTTCTTGATTTCCAATTCATGGCAACAAAAGCAAATAATAGCACACAATGAAAACTGACTACAACCACTGTAAAAAGGGAGCAAGTTTCTGTATTAGGATGACACTGCTCCAGAACATCCAATTCAAGGCAAGTTCATGGTTTTCCTCAATTTTCTGCAAATATATTCTAAATAAGTTATGTACTGGCAGCAAAAAGAAAACTGTCTGAAAAATTGCATTTAATGGCTTAATTCCATGATCATCAGCATCATTCATTTTTCAATTTTTTTTCACCACTTGGTAAGGAACAAAAGACAAATTGCATTTCTTAACACTGAGAGAAGAGACACACTACATGATACAAAATTCTGTAAAAACTGAAAGAGCATGATGCTGCAATTTGCTGGTGCTACTAAAGAGCTTGAGGTTCACTTTCCTTCCCAAAAAAAAAAAAAAAAATCATCACAAAAGAAAAAATATCTTGCAGTTCTGTTACTTTGATATGCTGGCAAAAGAGACCAGATCAATAAATAAGCTTTGTAACTTCAGTTATAAATACTACCTAGGTATTAGTACAGCCTTTCATTTAACATTCAGCCCAAGACTATTTCTTCCTCCAAGATTTCTTTTAATTATATTTCTGTGCATTTTATTACAAGGTGTCAAGTACTAACTTCCCATGCTTGTTTCTCCCAGATAACTGCAGGCACCAGTAGTATGGTGTCCTGTGGTTTCCCCCAGATATTTGTGCTGTGTTATTTTAAGTGAGAAAAGCAGGGCATGAAAACAAATCAAAAACACAATAAACATAATAACAGCCCATAGTATATTTCCCACTTCTTTTAGAAAGCATTATAACACATTATATAAAGCCATAAGACAAAAAAAATTGACATACAATCTTGGCTAAAGAATGTGGGGAAGGGTTGTCATTTCCTACTAACAGCAAAGCCATTTCAGATTCATCTCTCTTTTGCTGTAGTTTAGTATTAAAACCAATTGGTTTACTGTAGTAAATAGGATCTGTTGTGAAAATAGTCATGGTGCTGCTATTAATGAAAGGTGAACCCAGGACTACCAGACGAATAACACAAGCTACATCTATGGTTTTTACCTCAGTCAAAGGAACTCTGTTAGTTTTAGTGCTGCGTTATTAAAAACAGTGACCATCTGCATTTACAGATGTGCAGAACAGATTGTACTTCAGTTTTGAGAAGGAATTCATGGTTCCGTACACCAAATTTCTTACCTACCTTTTAAAAGGAAACAAGTCTGAAGAAGTAGACCCTGATTTTGTGGTGCAGTTCTGGTCTCCCACTACCTTCTGTGCTTTGGCCATTACTGCTACTACACTTTGGTTGGTTTGATCCCTTTTTCCAGCCTCTTGTCCTGTGTTTGCTTTTCCTTGAAGTTCAGAATTATTTCTTCCCACAGCAGGGACTGTAAAAATTAATAAATAATTTTTTTTTTCTAAAATACTCTTACTGATATTTGTCCCGTGTGACTGTAGGTTTCACTAGCTGCTTACCAGGATGTGGCTAATCCCAACAAAATAGACTGAGCTTGGTAAAGCTAAAGGAATGGCTGATCTGTTCCTGAAGGGGTATAGAGAAGGCCAGAAGCACTTTTTCCATGTATTAACTGAAAGCAGACTTTGAAGCTGGCCAGAATTCATCTGCACTGGAAGTACTGCTTGTGCTTGGGGATCTGGGGAGAGGGCTGGGCAGTACAAGGGTTGTTTGAGATCCTACCAAACCTACCAGCAACAAGAAGCCTTTGGTGTGGTGCTTCTATTCTACATCCCTTCTAATTCCTATTCTGCACAAAACACCTGTCCAGCCTCCCATTCTCATGTACTGTATTTAAATTTATGTTTTATGCTTTATGACTTCATGTGTGTCACCCCGTATATAAACAAAATATATCTAACAGTCACACATGGTTTGACAGTTTACCTAACAGTAAAAAAAAAAATCTTCTTTTTAAAAATTTTATTTTATTTTAGCACCAAATCACATTTTCAAATACTAGAAACAAGTGTGGTGATTTTCTGGTTGGTAACTCAGTGTCCCAGAACACACTTATTAACAGTTAAAGGAGAATACTTAAATCTGGCTAACAACACTTCAGCAAATCAGCACTTAAGAGAAGCACATATGGTTCTGCCTTCTGCCTGGCTCCACGCTGCCAACAGGAAGAGTAGGAACTTAATTTAATGTTGGCACTTAATAGGAATCTATTTTCTTCTCATTAGCAGAACTTTGTTGCTTCACATCCCTGGCTCGGGATGGACAAGCTTTGACTAGAGTGACTAAGCTCCCAACACAAATAGGAAGCTCTGTCAGAAGTAATTGCAAAGCATCATGCACACCACAGAGGTCAGTGCATCCTGGAGTGGTTAATTTTTGAGCTATTTCATCCACTTGCTTAAAAAAAAAGTGAGTAGAGGCTTCTACTTTGCAATGAAGAATCTTTCAGTTAAAGCATTTCAGGATCAGATGCGATGTTGAACTCCAAACTCATCATCCCTGTCTCTCCCAGTAAGGACACACATACCCATGCAAAGCACTCAAAGACCCAGTGGAATTCCATGGGACAGAAGCTCTGTCTGCATAGGAACAGGCCATGGGAAAGTGGGAGAGCAGCCTGCTTTCTTCCTGGACCACAATCAATCTCCTGCTTCTCGGGNGATGCAGTTGCACTCAATTATCAATATGATTTTCCCATACAATAATATCATGTTCAAGGAATTTTTTGATGTAACCTAGACTTACCCCAGATTAGCAGAGAGGGGCAAAAAAAAAGCACACTTGTAAAAAAACTTGGCGTTCAGTGCAAGTTTACTTCCTTAAAGCTTCAGCAATCAGAGCAGCAAAGCTGATCCTGCCACTAACCCCCTTCCTTAACCCAAAAGCCCTTCCAAATCCCATCAGTTCTAGGAAAAAAAAACGGGGCCTGCACTATCGTGACCTCCTAGCTCTTCGACTTTTCTGTGCCAAAGCAAGACACAGAATTTAGAATTAATAGTATGGAGGTGCTAGCAGGGGGAGACTTTTTTTTAAGAATTGCAAAGAACTATAAAACTCAAAAAGTCTTTGAGTAAAAAAACAGTTGAATGACAACTTGCAACAGTTTTGCAATCCAATATTGCTCTCCAGGGAAGATTATCATAAGTGAACTTTCTGTGCAAACATTTATTAGAACTGAAATCCATGTGACTGGAGTATATAAAAGGTTTTATGTAGAACTGACAGAATATTAAGATTTACAGGTTTATATCCATCTTTCTCTAAGTCTTCAGAAGAACAAACTTATTTTTGCAAGTTAGCAGTTGATAGTTGAGATTTTAAAGAAAGGAAACTCTGTACAGAGACATATTAATATTTTTATTTAAATTAGCTCACAGGTAAATATCCTCCTTTATCTCCCTTCTTTTAAATAATCAACTTTAAATATTTATGACCCACCAAAGGATTTAGGAAGCTCAGCTAAACCCTCTAAATGTCTTTATAATGCCATTTGATTTGTCAGAAATTTTAAAATAACATTGAGAAAATGAAGGAATTTCCATTCACACTGGATCAGTGCCTTAGGGCTCCAAGATCTTTAATACTGTGGCTGAGCTTGCAGCTTTGGAGCTGACATATGGGAGTTCAGACTTTGAGAGGATGCAGGCAAATGTATTGGCTATCACTTAAGTTCTAATAAGCTCTGTTCCTTAAAGACTTCATACACTGCACAGAGGAAAAAATTATTTAATGTACAAAGATAGGCTATAGCAAAATAATTTTTCTCTGCAACCTGATTCAGACCTGACTTCTTTAGCATATTGCGTGAGCCATATTTTGTATGTGTGGTCCCAGTTCTAATTAACACCCGTGACAATTACTGATTTTAATCTTGCTGTACTATTTTAGCTCAAGCCCAAACTGCTTAAGAGATTTTTTTTTTCCTCTTTTGTTTCCCAAATTAATTAACAGTTGCTGCTGTCTTGCCAATGGACCACATTTTCCTTTGCTTCTGTCTCACCGTCCACACACAGAGCTTGGAATCCCAGGGAGTTGGTTGTACTGACACTTCACACTGGTTCTGAAAGAAACCATATATTTTAACAATTTATATTTATTTAAATTAATCCCCTGTATGGAGCTACTAGGGTAATGATTTGGGAAAAGGCTCAGAGGCATGGACATGGTTTCCAGGCACTGGGCAAAAATCTGGTTTTTCCCCATGTACTTCAATCGTTTCTTTAGACAACAGAGTAGAGCTTTCCTGGATCCTCATTCCATTTCTGGCTCACAGCTTGCTCTTAGGTATTCCCCACCACTCATCTGAACAAGCACCACAAATCTGTGTACAACCTCTTGACACACTAAAAAATTTCAATGTGAAGTCTCTCATTTAAGCATTATTCCATTAAAGCTTTGTCCACAGGCAGGGAAAGAGTTAAGAGACAGGTGGACCAATGACAGGGATCAAACATAAAGATAGCCCTAGAAAAGGAATGGAGTTTGTCCTGAATTCCAGAGCTAGACCCAAAAAAAGTAAAAAGGAGTATCTTTCTTTAAAATAAATAAATTAATTAAGATAAACAGAGAGAGAGAATACACAAGTCAGACAGGATAAAAAGTCAGTGTTACTACAGCTCACTTAATTGCTTAGTCCAGAACAGTTCAGACAGGAAGATATTATATGAAAATAATCATAAGAGCAAGCAAATACTTTCAGGTTAATAGAATTCCAAATTTCATCATTAAATCATAGAGAATTCTATGATTGTTTCTGCACAGTGGCTACCTAAGAGTCAGCCAAAGTTCTCGGGCCTCAGGAGCATTACTCAAATGTCAGTGTGATGCTCTCAAGAAAATTCATTGAGGACCAGATAAAGAGATGATCCCCAAGTAGGGGTCATTTAATCTTTCCCTGCACTGCACACATCGGTGCCAGTGCACTCTGCAGACCCTCTCTGCCAAGCTGTGCTGAGACTTGCTACGGGTATTAAGGTTACAGGAGTAGACTTGAGACCTCATCATCTCCTATTCTTTCATACTCTGGGAAAATGAAGACACCAAAGTTGCCTTATAAATATTACATGAGCCTGAAATGAAACCCAAGAGCTGCTCTGAGCCAAGCCTTATCTTCTTGATGACTAAGTTAGAAATCTCTTCTGTCTGTTATGAGAAATATGTGCAATGGTCACAGAAGCCCCACTGCCTCTGAGGGAAGCTGGGACTCTCAATCTCCCTTTCTCTCCTGCTTCTCTTGCTTGTCCCTTTTCCCTCCACTACAAAGACTGACTTGCTGCCCTGGAAAGCTTTTTGAAGTTAAAGCCTTAATACAATTTCTTCCTTTGTTTGATATAGAAATCTCTGATCTCTCTCTCTTCAAGATTCTCTTCCCCAGTCACATACCCCTCTTGGAGCTGTGAGAAGATATCTCTGAGCATTTCAGCAAATACTTGTTGCTAAAAATCTGGAGTTAGGAGTTTGGACTCTCCTCTTCATGTTCCCTCCCCTCCACACACACACACACACTATTTCCTCTAATATAAATAAAGCCTTAAGTACCTATAGCTAATTTAGAGCAAGTAAAGAATACAGATCATCTCAGATGAAGCAGCTTTAAAGTTTTTTAAGACTGCTCTAATCCACCCATCATAAGAAAGGTATTCATTGTGAGTAGCTTGCCAAATTAAGTTTGGGGTGGTTTTTTTAATATCTCAGGCAAAAAAAAAAAAAAAAGAAAAAAATTAAAAATCACAACTCTTTATTCTGTCCATTTTTTCACTGCCTTGAGTTAGTAAAGGATAAAAGGAACAGAGGCATAAATGTGAAAAATACACTTTATATTGTATTAGAAGAGAGAAGCCAAGATCTAGATGTTGTCAGAGAAGAACATTTAAAACAGGAAAATATGAAACAGGATTACATCTCTAGGGCAAAATCAGATTGCTCCTTTCTAAGCACTTCAGCCGTACATACAAACAGACTGATTGTATCTAATAAAGGAAAGAAAGAGGAAAATAACCACAGACAAACCCAGATGGATATGTGGGTTTCCTACATATACCTACCTGTATCAGCATAGACCTATACACATGTCAAAATTGGAGGTACAGCTGAATGTAACCAGCCCTGAGATGAACTAATAAAAGCAGCTCATTATTTCTATGTACCCACATGGCCCTTAAAAAATTTCTCTGCTAGCAAAAAGAATTGTATTTGCTCTAATTACCAGTTATGGTACACAGGCAAAATATTGTCCTTGTTTCTCTCATTTCAATGTTTTTCTATTATGTCATTTTGTTATAATTTTAAATACACCGATAATAATCTTATTTTTCTTTTGCTTAACAGTCTAAAAAGCTATTAGATATATATTAGCTAATTGAAAGTTACTTCCAGTTTAGTTCCCCCCATCAGAGTTATATGAAATAAAGTATCAGCTCAAAAATAATCTTTAACAAATATTAAATTATTAACATGTTAATAAAACAAGAACAAATGAAACTGAGAAGGAAAACTATAATTTGCATTCCTAGTTTTATTATGATCATGTCTTTAGTCCCAGATAAGAAAATATTTCACCACTTTTATTATGGCTTACCCTTCTTACTGCTCACCTCCTTCATGAACCTTAGCTTGGACAAAATGCTTGAAGACAAAAGGTGCACAGCACTTTTGTAATTATCACCCCTTCTATAATTAGGTAAGTCTTTTACTTTTCCAGTGGCTACCAAACAATGAATTATGTTATTTAATAACCTGAGCTAAATCCCCTTAACTCAAAAAGGGGAAAAATTTGGTCGAAAGTATTCAAATAACTCCATTCACATAGGCAGAAGTGTGCATACAGCTATAGCATGAATTACTGCCTGGGGTTGCTTTTTCTGTTGTTTTTAAAAACACCTTCCAAAGCATTGCTGATTTCTAGGAAATTTTTGTGCAGCACACTATGGTGCTAAGAACCCAACAGAGCCCTGAAGTGAGGTTTTTTTCTGAGACAAGAAGACAATGTCATCTCACTAATTAGAAAAGGTTCTATCATTTAAGACCTTGGAACTATTTTCAGGCTGTTTAGCAATTATGGGAAAACTACTGAACACTGGTGAAAAAGTTATAAATAGACTGCTTGCCTGCATTAAATTATTAAATAATCCATCTACTTCACCATGCAGCTGCACAGTTCCACTAATCCTCCCTCCTTCACTTTCACAGTAGATGAACTCTGAGTTTGCTCCTTTTTTAGGCTCACAGGTAAAAAGGTTTTATACATTCAGAGCAGGAAAACACTCAGAGTAGAACTGAGAGCAGCCACAGTTAGCCAAAACCCCTAACACCAGCACAGGGATGTGGGAATGCTCCAGGCAAAGCCTGCAGAACCAGTACAGGAAGAAAGCCAACCTGAGAGCACCCCAGCCACTCATTCAGCTTTTAGGGAGGGTCTCCTGCAGCAACACACCCTCTGCACTGTTCCCAGCCTTTGTTCCAGCATGGACTAGTGAGAATGACTCAGAACAAAGCCAAAAGCCTCATCTTACAGTTAAGCAATGCAGATGATCAGGGTACTGCCCACGTGCTCTCTGACCTTGCTCACACATGCTCTCAAGTCTCTAAGAGAAGCAAAACTAGGTAGAATTCAAGGACATCTTGTGTAGTCAGCCTTTTTCTAAAGACACTGAACTAAAGCAGTAGTTCCCTGTGATACAATTTATAGTAGTGCCACTACACAGTGCTATACTCATTTGTGAATGTACATGATAATTTTTTTAGAGGCTTATTCTGCTTTGGTGCAGAAATGAAACACTGTCCTGCTCTGTTCTGCACAGGTCTGGGAGTATAAACCAGGTCTCCTCTGATTTCAGCAAGGCCAAGAAATTCTTGGATTTTACACTGGCAATCTCCCAAGGAGAGGAAGTCGGTGATTTATAGGAAAAGACAGCTATAAAAAGCTCTTGCTTTCCTCAGTTTTAATTGACTACAGCACCATTGGCCTTTAAGATTTACTTCCCCTCTAGATATCTTTTTAAGATACAACATCCATTTTGCAACGCGCAGATTAGACTGCGTCTGTTTGTTACCTCATTTCTCTTCTAAGAGAAAACCTCAAGAACACAGATAATGAGAGTGTGGAAACCACAGCCATGCCTGTCCCGGCCAGGCCCCAAATCTGCCTGGATGGCATTTCTCTGATATTAACATTTCCTATCAAAAACGTGCATCATCACACTGTGGACACTGCGGTGCATCTGACACTGAGTATATCCATGGCATGTGTTTATATGCATATATATGCAAGGCACGAGGCCAAAGCTGCAAATCCCTCTTACCAAGCATGCTGTTTAATACTGGTGCTAACACCAGGGAAGCATCCTCTCAAACAGTGTTGGGAAACTTTCATCTGGAAGAGCAAAATTACACACCACTCTGGCTTGCTGGGATGTGAGAAGTTCAGATCCTCAGTGAAAGCCCTACTCAAAAAAGAGGAGCAGAACCATTCTCACCCCTCAATCCAGATGCACACCTGAACTAGACCCATTCTCAATAATGCTGAACCCTATAACCCCACTAAATCCCCCCTTTCACCTATTTATTCTTCTCCACAAAGAAATTTCAAGGTGGTGTAAAACAACAGCTGCCCAGGAGGGATCAGGAGTTGGCCCTTCTCTGTGCCACTGCTCTTGGTACAGAAGTTTTCTTTCTCTGTAACTATTCCTGCTGCTGAAATTAGCAGCCTCTGCCTTCCACAGTGAGAAGCAGAGGTTTTGGTATGATACTAAGCAGATGATCACACTACAGAGAAATGCCTGTGTACAGCATGTGAGTGATCACAGAGCCATCCAGTGGACCAGCAGGAAAAGGAAGGAAGGAAGGAAAAGTCATCTGAAAAGAAAAGGGAGGTAAAGTTATATGTAGAGAATCAAATATCATTCCAATCTGTTTAATGTTTACCCATATTTATCCTGGGCAGTGACTAATAATAATGATAATAATAATAACAAAAATAATAATTTTTAAAGTAATTATTTAGAAAATGTGAATATGCACAGCCTCTGCATAGATATTAAAGGGCAAATATTCCTGACCTATATCTTTATCTCCACTTTCTCCTTACACAATAAAAACTGGAAGAAAGAAGGTTTTATTTCCCCCTTTCATAATGCCCCAATGCTATTTTCATCCATTTCTGCCTCTGTCATCTTATTTTTCCCTGAAAACTCCTTCATGGATGAAATATCCATAACCAATTATTCTTGATCAGTCTTCACCTACTTCTACATTCTCAGTATCAGAGACAAAACAAGTTTTCTTTAAATAGCTTTTCCCAGTGCAATGCCTACGTGTAGTTTTAATCTGAAAAAGCACACATTTTAACTAGCAGGGCATGAGAAGCCCCATACACTGCACAAATATTTACTGCCTAAACTCCTCCCTCCTGACTTGTTCTCAGTCTTTAGCAAAACAGCTCTTATTGTTACAAATCACACAAGAAAAAAGGTTTTCTGTAATAGAAACAGCATTCAGTTAATGGAGACAGCAGGTGAAACAAAAGAGTCTCACTGGAATTACAGAAATATTTACACTAGAATTTAATTTTCTTGCCACCCATTTTATTATTTTAATTTCAGTTTAAGCAACATGGTATTAAATTTTTGCCTTATCATACAGAGCACTGAGATTAAAAACTAGATTTCTTTTACTCCAAAAGGTTTGAGATTTTTACTGTAACTGCCTGAAATTTTTAAGCAATCACCCAAGACTTTGTCATGTCTACAAAACAGAACCCAGAGGGGAGTTGTAATTGGTTAGATATCCTGATGGGAAAAAAAACTGCATGGAGCCCCTGGATGGGACACACAGGCTAGTAGCAGCTCTCCTTGGTGGTCCCAGATTATGAGAGAGACATGATTTAATTTGCCACAGTAAGCAAACATTTTTCTAGGTACTGTGGGCAAGAAACAAAAATATGACTCATCATTCTGCTGGAAGTGACAGTTCCCACCGGTGTTCCTGAAATGTTACAGAAATGAGCTGCAGTTATAATTAGATCCCTTCCTCAGGTTCCCCTGCCTTTCCAGAGCACCGCGTTCGCTCACCTTTGACAAAACAAATGGCAATGCCTCAACCTGAACTCGCAAATTGTTCAAGCAGCACAACTGTCAGCACAAAATGAGCATTTTGGAGGCATGATTGAAGTATTTTGACCTTGATAGGTCCCTCCATATGGAGCTGGGCTTGCAGGTCTATTGCTCTATGCTTGGTTGAGGAGGAGAGGGAAAAAAGAATGGAACAACAGAACAACATGGATAAAAGATGTCTCCATATCCCCTCCATACCACATCACACGTGCTCCTCAGGGATGTAACATGCACAAGAAACAACCAGACAAAATGTTGCAGCACGTGAAGAAAAGCTGACTTTACTCCTTCATTCCTTAATTAAACAGGATCCTGCTACACTTAAGCAGATTTCCTAGGGTTTAAGTGCTCGCAAAGGGGGGAATTTCACAGTTTGCAACAAAGAGACACAGAGCCCCAGAAATAAAGCTGGAATAACCAGGATGGGACCGTTCATGGTAGGGCTGTATCCCTGTTCCATGCATGTGGAATGGCATTTCCCAGATGGGCACACACCACAGTAAAATAAGTCATTTGCATTGAAGGATATGCCAGATGACTGAATAGAATGGATGCCATGTGCTTACAGTGCAAACCAGGGTACATTTATATTTTATTTCCACACATTTCATGGGTAAATTCTAATTGTGTTTTGCCTTTTTAAGATCAAATTTGGGCCTTTGCTCTGGGGCTTGTCTATCTCACTCTCAAGTCCCCAGAGAAGCACTGCATTTCCCTCTCATACATGACATAAGAGAATTTTTAATACTATTTTAAATACTGATTAAAAAGTATATTTCCATTTTTGATTAAAATAGACATATTCGCATGCATATTTGCATCACTGAAAATACATGGATTAAATCAATGGATTAAAGCATAGGTGGAACTAAGTGAATTGACTATTTATTCAGGTAACACATTAACGAGCAGATATATTCTGTGCTTTTGGTACAATTATTTCAATACCATTGTTACCTATTTTTCTTGTGACTAGAGTATACCCACAGGTATCTCATGTTATTACATGGCAGAATCAGTAATAATTAATTAATATTTCTATGGATGTCTGTGATGGTTCTAGAGCAACTCAGAAAAAGCTGCAACATGTTGAAAGGACTTGTGAACATGATGAAAAAACTGAGCAGCATGTCCTGATCCTGCATCTCTATGCCTAAAATATGGATGCCATTCTTTCTCCTTCAAGATTTCTCATCAGTTCTATGATATGCTGGAATGAGTGGGATTGCTGAATTTTAAAGTATGGAACTAAAATTCATGTGACAGTGTCACTTCAGACATCCTTTGAGTAGACACTTACATGTGAATATAGTAGCAATGACTCTTCGTCTTAGTTTAAACAGAATCAGAGTCAAAATGCCTGGAAGAGGTCAAGAAGTCACCCAGTCCATTTGGGTTCCCAAGGCAGACACAAGATGTAATCAACCTACTATTCTAACCCTTAAGCCCCTGCAGGAACTCCTAATATTTCAGTTCAATGATTAATTGCTGTATTTGCTAACACTGAAGTCTACAATACAAAGCCTAAACTCTGTAACTAATGTAAAAATAAGGAAAAAAAAAAAGGACTAACTAGAAATACATCTTTGAAACCCTATACAACTGAAAGGGAACTGGTGTAAAAGGCACACAGGACGATTAAATAAAGCAAACATCTTAAAGACACTGTCACACCTGCATTGCTTCTTTGCAGATGTATACAGTGTGAATACGGTGTTTTCTTCCATAAAAATAGAGAATTTAGCAATAGAACATAGTACTGTAACAATCAACTTTTATCAGATTGCCCCTATTCTATCAAATAAACACGTATGTGTTTATGCATACAAACACAACACTTGATTCAAAGGAATTAAAACAAACCCAAGAATTTTTAAAAATATCTTTTCATTTTTTTAATCATGTACTTTTATACTAGAAAATAATTAGAAAATAAAGTCCCTTTTTTTTTTTTCTTCCATCTAAGGATTGTTTTTCATTTCATTTGTATTAATGTCAGAGAAAAGTGTCAATATGGTAATATATATCAAACTTTCTCTCATCACCAGAGTCAAAGACAGCCATGAAGCAGATTTACACTTCCGGCAGAAAAAGAGTCTGAAAACAGAAGCTCCCCTTCCTGAAGAAAAAAAAAACCTTGGGAAGATAGAAATAAGAAAGAACATCCTCCAAAAGTACAATCATAATATAAAGAAAGGATGATAATCATGACTCCTTTGTGGAAAACTCAGAATGACATCACAACCCGTTATACATACATTTTTGGCTTTTGGGTTTTTTTCTATACAGAGAAAACACCCATTTTGTGTCATAAGACCACAGGTATTTAGACTGTTATTGAATGCCCAAGATCCACCTTTCCATAGGAGTAAGGATAAATCCAACAATATAACATGTATCCTGGTTTTGCTGCATTTAGCAGTGGTTAATATGCAAAATACAAACCACCCCAAAAAACCCCACAGGTTTGTTAAAGATGAAGATTCACACATCCTAGAGAGACACAGAGGGGTGTATCCCAAAATGTCTTCCCACACCTCACCAGCTTCCCACTTAAGTGGCACTTGTTTTCATTGCTATTCACTAAATTATCTTATTGTTCCAGCTGAATGGTATAAGAAAAACATAGAATACAGCAAAGGAAATAATCAGTCACATAATAACAACACTTATTCAAGTACAGTAAGAGGACAGTTGGTAACTGGTATTTACAAGCCTCTGCAGGGAAACAAGGAGCCAATTGCTATTCTTGCCTCCCAAAATAAAATTATTCCAAAAGAACAATTGCAGAATCAACTATCTCAAAACCCACCAAGGAGCCCCTTTTTCCTCACTATGTGTTACAATACAGACAAAAGAAGAGTACAAAGCATCTAAAAAGGTAGCACAAGCTCTCCAGAGAGAAAACAGTTGATGAATCTTGGATCCCCTTAACCTGCACACACAAACTCCTACAAATAGAGCCTTTCACTGGTATTAGAAACAGAGGAACCACCAAATTCCTCCCCACCCTGTGCAATACTGAAGTTTCCACTACAAACCACTGTTTACATTTAGAGGGGAATTACAAGAAGCATCACCACGAACAAGATACAATCTGTCCACAGAGAAAAATTTGTTTTCAGTCCTCAGTATTTAATGATAGATTTGTGACATTTGCTCTTTGATAGCCTTTGTAAAAATTACACCCCAATGCAAGTGCAAATGATTGAACTACATCCAGAAAGATATGCTCCCTTTTTAACCCATTTATCATGCTACAACAGTACAGAAATTTGGGGTATTAAGCCTTCTGTTTAGACAATAAAATGGTTCTTCTTGCCTCATGGGACAAAAAAGAAACTGGAACTGGCTGACATCCTTGACACCCAAGTCCATCCTACTGTCCTAGCAAACACCACAGCTCAAAAAGATTCTATTGCACTAATAGAATAGAATAATAATCAGCCCCCACTTTTGAAAAGCAATTTATTTATTCCCTTCCACCATTCTTCCGCCAGCTTTGATAGTCAAACTGAATTCAAACATTGCTCCTGGTATTTGAAACTAATCTTTGCAAGGCATTATCTTTGCAACCAGATATGAACACAGGGCTCCTTCAACAGGCACCTGGGTGTGTACAAAGCATACTTCCACAGGAAAAGGCAAAACACTGAAGTGGAAAACACCTTCATGTCTGAAAACAGCATTTCCTACAAGGTCTTAGACCCCAGAGAACAGCAACTGAAGTAGTAAGGATAAGGGGGAAACAAAGAGATCTGAGAAATCACATGTATTTAATCTTCAAAGCACCGTAAAACCAAAGTGAAACATCTTTCTATTTTACATCAAAGTTGACTTTTTAAATCAGTGCTTTGCCCATTAACAAAGATAAAGCTGAGAAAAAACTATTTGTTGCCAAATCCAGATGGCTGTTCCAGAGACCAGGGGCTGGAATTTATGGAGACTTGCTTTCTTCAGCAGCCACACCATTTCACCATTTTCAAGTGTCTTTTTATTTGTCACAGAAATCTAAGAAGTGGGCAGAAACCCAAGTTTACATGCCCCACTTCCCCCATGCACATCTCACTTGGCATTTACCTCATATCCAATGGAGCTCCCTTCCAAGAGTTTGCCTAAATCTCAGTGGGCAGCCAGTTCAGGCATCATGTTTTCCTTTAAGATTACACAGCACAACTGACACGTAGAGTAAAATATTTCATTTTGGTCAGACTTCCTCCATCTCACCTCCCAAGTGAGATCCCCCAAATAGCAAAGTGATTTCCAAATCCTCAGCACAGTGTGTGTCAAATCCTACAAAACACCAAGACATGAGACAGCAGCACTGGCACAGCACCAGCTCCTTGACAAAAATGAGAGTAGTTCGGTGGTTTTTTGCTGACTTGTGAAAGTAGATTGCAGCCCCAGCTGCTGTGCAAACTGAATCACATTTCTCACAGAGGGAAGGGAAAAGGAGTCTCCTTTCAGAAGTTCTTCTAGAAGCATCACCTTGTACAGGGCACATTTCCTCTCCTGCTGAAGCCAAGGTAGGCAGATCTGCAGGAATTACAAAAAAAAAACTCCAGGCACAAAGAAGCCCTTACAAATTCTGCTGGTGTACCATTCTAGGTGCTTTGACTAATTTTCCCTGAATTTTTCTGTAAATGACTAGGTCTGGGAAAAATTGAAATGACAATTTGCCTGTTTTTTTTCTGGGGGAAGTGAAAGGCAACACATTACATCCACAGGATTCAGTGACAAGTGATTCACAGGGGTTGCACCACACAGGATCTCTTCAAGAACAAACCATCCTGGCATGTAGAGCCAGATACTCATCTCGGGCTTGTTTTTATCACGTGTGGGTTAGCAGGTTTTTGTCTGTGAGGTTATTTGTTGTTGCTTTTCAGGTGGTTTTTTTTCCCCTAGAAGTACCTGGCAGCAAGAAACAACTTGAACAGAATAATTCATGTCAAATCTAGCACAACCACATCAGGCTGAGGAGGTCTCCTAGACAAAAACAAGGCTGGAAGAATGAGAGGAGCAGGAATACCATATGAGTTTGTCACAAAATTGCTTTTCCCTATGAATCCATTAATGGCAATAGGTAGATACAATTCATAGATGTGAAGGGAAGCAGAAAACACAATGGATTAACAAAAACTGCCCAGAAAGAATGTGTAATAGATTTTCTTTGCCTTTTTGCTGTAACAATATACACCTGATTCTCACCCAACTGAAGCAGTGTAAGACTTCCAAAGTCAATATTTGATATTTTTCCTTGAATTGTCATTGCTTTGCATGCAGACAACAAACTCCTTGTTTACCTCACCTCTTTTTTTATCAGAGAAGGATAATGAACAAACTCCAAAATGAAAATTTGCAGAGGCACCCAAAGATAGAATCTTTACTTTCTTATTCCAGACAGATATTACTGTATCTCAAGAGAAAAGTCCAAAACTGCAAAAAGGTTTCTTTTCAAGGCCAAGAGGATCAACTTCAAGCTAAAAAATACCACGAAAGGGAAACAATTGCCTAAAAACACTCACTCAAAGTGACATATTCATTATTAAACCAGTAGTTTATTCCCGGTGATTAAAAATGCTGAACTTCCTAATGGAGTCCAAATTCACCGTTATTCTTTATATAGATGAAAATATGTGTTTCTGCATTGGATCATCAGCTATTGTTCAATAACGTCTCCATGTCAAGTAAAAGTAATCCCAAAAATTTGAAACCATGGCTTTGGAGCTTCTTCCTTGTTGGAACAGCAGCTCACATTGGGGCAGTTACATTGCAAGAAATCTGCTGGTGATTTATCAGAAGAGAAAACAATTTCTTTGTAAACTGTTTAGAGAAAAACAAATATATAAAATGCACATATTTTATTCCCTTATTAATTTTTAAAATTGTTTCTCTGGCCTGCTTGCCTCACAATAATGTTTCACCTGATTGCTTATGTCAGATACATTACTGACGTGTTACAAACCATGCTGTACTCCCAAGCAGATTAATGAGGAATATTTGGTTAGAGATGAGAAAACAACAGTGCACTGATTTTTGGAGAGCAGAATTAATAAGGCAATCTGCACAGGGCAGAGATCTGCTTTGCACAGATTCTGTGGCTTGGCCAGCCAGAAAGGAAGGATGAGACTGTACATAAGTGTTTTCAGACAATGAAACATTTGCAATTATTCCCTAATGTCAATAGGAATTTTTGTTTGGAGATCAAAGTCTCACTGAAGTAAACAGGACATTCAGCTTAATAGGCGACACTCTGCATTCATTGAAATGAATGCACTTGCTGGATGCAAGCAGCTGGCAGAGGGAAAAGCATGGAAAACCTTACCTAGAATTCTGCCATTCCATCTGATCATAAACAGTGCCCCACTGAAATTACTGAGATTTTTTTTTTTAAATCTTTATTCTGCCACTGCCCCTTAAGGGTACTTTTTTTTTCCCTGTTGAACTGAGGCAAAACAAATTTAAGGCACTATATTAAATTTATTGCTGCTTTTAAAGATAGACATAGAAGGAAATACCACTATTTTAAAGCAGCTCTTCTCTAAAATATCCCCTCATTTGGGGTAAAAAATCTTACTAAAATCACAATTCATGATGTGCACACATTTTCCAAAGGTTGCCGTGCAAGCAGGTTTTCCTTATAATCACCACCCATCTATAAAAACCCAGATGCCCCAAACACCTTTAACCTCCTTTATTCTTACACCAGAAGACAGACACAAATGATTCTGATGAACCCACACCAAGGAAAAATGGAATTCTCTCTCAACATTTATAAATTCAAGACTTGTCACGCTCCAACACGCCGCTTTTCCCTCTCTACTTTGCAGCATCCCTGTTTGAAATCTGCTGCTCCAGAGACTCTCAAACTGTTTCCCAAACCTGTTCCTTAATGTCAGTTCAGCATTCAGTGGTCAGGCTGCAATGTGCTTATCTGAATTTGACATTATGGAATGGAAGTGCTTGGCAGGGAGAAGAGGAAAAACACTTTCCGAGATGCTCTACTTTGAGCCCTTTTCTAGGTGAGCTGGATGTATGTTCACAGCTAAAAAAGCTGCTCATTTTATCACAGGATTGCTTGCAAAATATTCCATTTTACCTCACAGTCGAGAAACAACTGTCCACGGAGGGCATGTAATGTTTGTTCTGTTTATTCTACTACTTAAGACTTTTTTACTGGAGAAGAGCAACTAATTATAGAATTTTCACACTGTGCTGCTGGCCTATCATCTACATCATGCACTCGCCTATCCAATTCCCAGTAAAATCCAACCAGCTGGCAGGGGACATACCACACTGCTTTTTCCATTTGAAATGGATGCTACCAAATAGATAACAGAAGGGCGAAAAAGTTCCTCTGAAAGTAATTTATAAACTGCCTTCAAGGTTCAAAACAAGTTTCACTGGGAGGGAATCACTTTGATTACACATTCACAGCCTCATAGTATACATCACTGGGCAAGGCAGATAATGGCTCGTAGGAGATAAGCAGCCACACCTTTGAAAGCTGGAGTATACAGGGTCACTCAGGTGACCCCTGCACAGAATATATGTCCCACACCATGTTTAATTGAAGTTAACTTAGAGCAACACAGTGACAAAAATGCCATTCTGACATTTGATTGAAAATCGAGCTGCTAATAAGTGTTGGCTTAGTGGTTCACTCCCACAGATTTAAAACTTCTTCTTCTCTTTATCCCATCACTTTGTGTAGCCTTCTAGATGTGGTGGGAAACTAACAGAAAATGCAAATAAATACATGACATCTGAATAAGCAGTTCAAGCTCTCATTATATCCAAGTGGGTGAGAGCTGTCTCAGCAAAACACTCAACTTTTCAAAGTGTAAAATGCCTCCTCTTAAATTGCTGAGTTCACAATATCTATACCCTTATCAAAAGATAAGGAATAGATATTGGTCTCTGTCCAATATCCTAAATGACTACCAACATTGTTTGTCTCAGAAATTAGGCAAATCATTCTAGCTCCTCTGAAAGTCAGAAAAAATCCTTTCTATACCTCCCAGTCCTGATAAATTCAGGCTGGTTATCTACAGAGAGGGTGTTGAAATGCTCATCTTTGGTTTTTTTTAAATACACCTCTCTCAAAATCATATGCACATGTTTTAAATAACACTTCAAATTCAAAATACATACAGAATTGTTCTTGCTCAGGATTTACACCCAGAAGCTGAAATAGGCACTTGCTGACTGCACCTGAAAGTCGCCTGTCACAAAGAAAATCCATCTACCAGCTCATGCAAAATTATCTTTTGTTACTTATTTTGTCTGTCAATCTTCATCCAGATGGTTTAATCTTCTCTTTCAAGGTCTGTCAAGAATCTATGCCTGAATCTTAAGTGATTATTGAAAAGCTTTAAACAATCTGCTACCTTATTCAATTGTTTTTTTGTCCTCCAAATAGATATTACATCAAATTGTAGCTTGTAGAATATGAACAGAGTGAAGAGATGTTTGAGCCATATCCTTACTCTGAAGGATGCTACTGAGGACCCTTAGTTGATATGTTCTTTTACTATTTTTGGTATAAAAGGAATACAGAGAGAAACTTTAGAGTGATTCAGTGTCAGTGAATAGGTTTGACACAGCATCACCTTTGCAGTTGAAGGACATATTCCCATTTAAGATAACTGTCAGTAGATATTTTTTAAATTATTTGGTGGTTTTAAAGTGCTGTATCCAACAAAGAAAACTGTATTTAACTTGCCCACATGATTATTTTTCCCCCCTTTCCAGAACGATTTCTTCACCATCTTGAAAATAAAGTCACAGAATCATAGAGTAAACTGAGTTGGAAGGGGCCCACAAGGAGTTCTGGCCAAAACTACAGATGAGGTTGGATTCAGCTGTGGGAAGGAGGAAAGAAAAGAGGATATGGTGTCAATGCAAAGAAAAGCTACTCTAATTTGGCCAGTAATTTAGTATTGAGGAAAAAGTGTGTGAATGCATTTGAACCCTTGACAGCCACATTCCAGGAGAATTCCAGGATAACCAGGGTCACATTCTCTAAACAAATTCTCTCTGCTTGTATTCCACTGGGCATAAGATCATAAAATACCTGTTGCAAATATTTATTCTGCCTCCATATGAGAGTCAGACACGAGACTATGGAATTAATCCATCTCTCGTTCTCATTAAGCGCATGGAGACACATGACAGTGAACAGCACAGAGAATAAAGGGTGAAAACACCCAAAACCTGTTTACCCCAACTACCATTACAGTGATAATTTCACAGCAGGCCCTTATCTCTCACATCTCTTAGCTATCACACTGTAGATTTGTTCCCTCCCTGCCTTTCTCTGACATAAGGCATTTTCAGCAACTTCACACAAAACATCACATTGGGCACACAAAGAAAAAAAAAAAAAAAAGAAAAAGGAAAAAAAAAAAGCATATTTAACCCTAAGCCTTCTATCACAGGCCCTCTGAACAGATCAGTGCTCTGGACTCCTCAATCAGAATAAAACTATGTAAATCACTGTAGTGAGTGCCATTATTCCCCGGTGGAAGTGAAGAGAACCTCCCACAAAATCCAGCTGATAACATCTGTAGTGTCTGTTGGAAATTACTCTTCTGAGAATTCAATGCACATGCTACCAAGACACAAAACCCCATTTCTCTCAAAAATATGCACACATACATAGATATATATATAAAAAATAGTAATTTTATATAGAAATTATTGTATAGAAAATGGAAATAAATCTGTAACTTACTATAAAAATCATTATATAGAAATACTGTTATTAGTATTCTATTATTAGGGTTGACTTAGAGGGCAAACTAATACAGTTCATGCTATGCATCAGTGCTTGAGTCTCTATAGAGAGCTCTGTGGTTTTCTGATCCCAGTCAGAAAATGTACCCACATATTGATCCCCACAATCAAGGCTAAGTGGAACAAGGATGTGTCACCATAAATCTTTCCCCTCTTCACTGGAAGTGAAGCAACTGAAAATATGTTGCCGTATAACGAAGACCACCTAAGAAAAACACTGAGCAACTGAGCACTGTCAGTAAGGCCAGAAATTCAACCTCATCTGCCTGCTCTCATGGCTGCATTTTACAGTTCTGATTATCACTCAGGTTACACAAGAATTTCAAACTTTTGTATTATTTCTGTTTGTTTCCACATGGGCAGGCAGCACCTGCTGGAAGAGTCAACACAGCAAAGTGGGCCATCATTACTCCTAATTCCCCTACACTCCCCTCTGTTACTTCACATATATAATATGAATATAAGTTGAATTGCATGCAACATTTGAGAGGAACTTCCAAAACTTAAACCAAACTTAATAGGATCGAAATATATATGAATGCAAAAGTAACACTACAACTCAATTATTCTTTTCCACGTGAACACAAATATGACGTTTTCCTGACTTGATCTTTCTGTAAAAGAAATTGAGAGCTTTCTCTGTAACAGGCTGTTCTGAAGAAACTCCTACAGATGTGTATGAATATATTTCAAATCAGTTAAAATGCAGGTTTAGTAGTTAGAGTGATCAAAGAATTCATTAGACTGCCAGAAGTTCCTTATCAACTGAGACAGACAGAAAATACACCTAAAATAAGGAGTATCTTGAGATAGTTTCATTTAACTAACAAAATCAGCTTTTTATTTAGAAGTTATGACTTCAAGCCATTTTTTATTCTGATCTTCATAATGAACAGTTGTTTACTGTGTCTGTGCTGATTAAAACCCAGCACCATTATGTTGGCAGGGTTGTCCTGACACTTTTAATACAGGAACAGTAGAGTAGCACCAGGAAGAGTGATGGGATGCATAATTATGAACAGATGTCATATTAGCTAAAGCAACCCCCAAGTGTTGGTGATAAAACTTCCAGTGGGGTTAATAGATCAGCATACACTTTGTTTCACTACAAAGGATAAAGATGAACTAAAGATGCTTTACTTGTATCCAGGAAGCTCAGTTTTACAATTAATCTAGATGAACGTGAAAATAAATGTTTGTGACTATGTTTCTGCATCCTTAAATGGATTTACATCAATTGTTCAGTCACATATTGTATTTTATGTAAATATTCCAGCAAGAAGTTTGATGACAGAATGTTTATACAAATAGAAAATGTCAGATGAGCTGCTTTCTATAAGTTCTCTGACGTCTCTAACAGAAAGGTTCATTGAAAGAGGAAATAAAAATAACTGTGTGATTCCAGCATCCTATCAAACTGCTTTGTTTTCAAGTGGCAAGTATTTAACCTTAATTACAGACAACTGTAGTCAAGATATACCCCAAAAACTCTCCATACTGACTGTCTGCTCCACACTGCTGGATACAAAATAACAAATACATTAGAAGACACCTTAAGGTTCTTAGTGAAATTCAATTAAATAAATCAAGTGATTTTTATTAGCAAAATATCATCTACACATCACTTCTTTCAACACTAAGAGTACATCTGAAATACAGGGGAGAAGCAGTACTGGTTTGAAATGACCACAGCAACTCTAACAACCTGAGCCATGATGATGAAAAATCAATATGGACCCCAATGTGCACTACTGGACACAGGTATGTGGACCTAGACTTTAAAAATTCAGTGGATAGCACACTGCTGAGGAAAACCTCACAGTAGGACACGTACTACAAGACTGAAGTTCCCAAACACAGGTCAAGAGCTGAAGAAGGTAGAAGCATAAAAATGGAACTACTATTTTATTATTATTTTATTATTTATTTTAAAATGCCATCTTTAGTGCAATTAGAAACTTCAAACTAGAGATGCAACTTTCTAGTTTTTCTTATGTTTTAATAGATAGCATTATGTTTTAATACTCTATTTTTAGAGTAAAATCAGGTGAACCGTGCTCTATTCAACCCCATTTATGATAAGATTGAAACCATTTAATGATCCCCCGTAAAGAGAACCCCATGGTGCAATCACATATGAGAAGAACTTGCACAGCCCATGGTTTTGAGTACAGGATCCCCAGTAAGAAACATTTCAAGTGTCAGGAAATCTATTTCTTCATAAACATGTCAATTTTTTTAAACTTTATAACGTTGACCTTTAACAAACATTATTAACCACCCAATAATCCCAGAAACTTTACCAAAGATATGGCACATCCCAAAGCTGACATTAACCACTGCCAGGATCTGAGTGCTCCTCCAGGATTAACACTGACTTCTAGCAGTTTATTTATTAATTTATTAATCTAATTAATATCACATTAATCTCTAATTAATCTAAAAGAAACATTTCATCCTTGGTCTAATCATGGCTAGCCAGCAGGTTTTAGACTAACTACTTTCAAACACTTGACAGAAAAACTGACTGTGCAATTGTAGTGAGTGACCAGACACAAAATTCAGGGCTCTTAACTTAGAAGGAGAAGAACTGTTCTGCCTCATGGAGTCACAGAAGGGCCTGGGTTGGAAGAGGCCTTCAAGACCCCTAGTTCCACTCCCCCCCCCAGCCAGGACAGGGACACCACTTCATAATATTTCATTTAATAATGCTTCTTATAAAACCAGTTTGCTTAATTCTGACAAGAAAACATTAACTGAAGTCCTTCACAATTACCTCAACTTTTCACATAACACATCAGCCTAGCTTGGCTTTCACTGGAAAAGCAAACATTACAAACAGCTCTTTTGGGGGTAAGGAGAGGTCTCAGGGAATTTTTTTTTTATTTGTACAATAATCTTATATTTTTAAACTTTACTTAACTGGAGTACTTGGAAAGCCTTACTGCTCATGCCAAGGCATTCTAGTATCGAGCTCTGTTTGGTGTAGCCATGACCATTCCCTACAGGGCCTACAGATAGAGGAAAACAGAAAAACTTGCTTTAAATACAGTCCTGCTTGTTTGCTGCATTAGATTCTGGGTATGTAGGCTTGGATAGTGTCTCTGACACCTGCTGGTAGAAAAGCTGCTAGAAGATCATTTAAACAATTTTTTAGGTCAACCATTGCTACATTTGTTGTTTCCTGTATAGCCACAATCCACTGGCTAGTGCACAATCCTCCTGAGCAGAGCAGAATGACAGAGTACCAGCTCTGATTTTTCATCCTTATATAAGTTTTTATTTTCAGACCCTTATCCCAAGGGTGGCCACTCTCTGCTAAGCCATGTCACTGTTTAATGCTTTTATAGATTTATCATTTCTATGTTTAAAACACAGCTTATTTTCAATTTATTTAAACTGCAGCAAGTCCCATAATAGACAGACCTGCAGTTCTTGAAGATGCATAGGACTTTTTTTTATTTAACAATTATGGAAATCCACAGTTATCCCTTGGTCTTTCAGAGCTTTGCTGCAAGCTTCCTCCAGTTTGTTTTCTCTTTTTTTTTATGCTAGCAGTTTTGTAAAGTACCATACAGCTTTAACATGTCATGTTTCACACAGAGTGAAAACACCAAAGCTTTGATGTGTGATTTGTTTCCACAGCTGCACTTCCTTGTACATTCTGACCACATTAAGGACTCGGTTTTAACATCTTGACAGAGGACTTCTGAATGGGATTGGAGATCAGGGTGAGAAATGGAACTTGGAAACACTAATTCCCTAACCACTTCTCAACAGACTTTGATTTAGAATTCTCTGCCTTAAAACAAGTGATTAAATTCTTGCCTCTTGTAGAGGAATGGAGGGAAGTAAAAGAATCCAAAAGAAAACAGAAAAAAAAATCCAAAACCTTGTAGTAAATTAACTTCAAATGTGCTAAATCCAGACAAACTCTGGCTATGACGCAGATCTCAATTATTCTGCTACAAGAGACTAGAAAACACTGTTCTGGAATTCCCTTTAAATCATATTTTCATCTCTGTACGTTATTTTACATAATATACTACATAGAATACGAATGTTATCTAGCAAAGCATTCAACGTTTCCATTGTAAAGAAATCTAGTAGATAAATACGGCAAAACCTCAAATTAAATATCGATGTTGTAAATTAATATTGCCTTATTCTAATGAACAACCTTTGCTCCTGAGGAGCAGAACCACAAAGGAAGTACAACTGCAACTTCTTTTTCAGGTATCAGTGACACTAAGTATTCTTCTTGGTAAAAGGCAGCTATTGGAGCCCTCCCTTACCGCCAGCTGAGGGAAACAGATTCTGGACAATTACACTTTCAGTTCTGTGTGGAGCAGCAGATATGTGATTTCTCCCAGTTTCTCCACACAAGTACAAGTACAAGAAGCTGCTCCTGGTTTCACACCCATTTGCTGGTAGTTGGTTCCCTGAAAACTGAAGTTTGGGTTTTGCAGAAAAGGAAACTCGAGGCTGGAAAAGCTGAAACATTTCAACTGGATATTTCAAAAGGAGTCACTGAGATTGGATCTTGCTGAACATTCCATGGAATATCAAAGGAAACAAAGCCAAAAAATTCCTGATAGTTGTCTGCTCTGTTTCAAGTCTGAGCCACAAACTTGTCACTTTTCTGATTTGAGAAACTTGAAACTTTTTTTTTAAGAAGCCAATAACTAAACAGAGGGAGGAAGAGCGGGAAGGAAGCCCTTTTCTAAACTATTCTATTTCCATCAAGGAATTTTTCTCTTTGGTCTGAACAAGATGGGCATTACTTTTTTGCACATGAGCAAATATGCAGCAGGAAAATAAATGCATCTTAAATGATTGTTTTAAAATAAGACGAGTCGCAGAAAAGAAAAACCCAGCATTCCCAAGCATTACACACTGGCATTTGAACAATATCTTGTGTGCATTCAGTAGTTTTGAATTACAGAAAGAAGCTGTGATTTTTCAGCTACAGAGCAGGTATGTTATTTAGATGCAATGTTAGATCAGAGACAGCTACTGCCAGAAGGAAAAGCACGAAGACTAGACTGAAATCTACTTTAAATTTTCTTTTAGGATAATGGTTTTAATTATAACTGATATAGTTTTAAAAAAATCAAACTTTAATCATTTTATATGTTTAATCAATCCCCAGGGATCTGTGTAATTCAATACAAGAAACCTTAAGATGAACACCTTTGCTTTCCCCGCAAGTTTGTGGCAGCAGTTTTTAGAGAGAGAAGGCTACACTAAGCAAAGAAAAAAAAAAAGCTAAAAAACCACTAAACAAAATCAATACTTTTATTTCATTAGCTGTTCAAAAAGACACTCAGTCAATACTGTGTGTAGGAAGTATCTATCACCACTTACAAAGGAATAATTCCAAAAAGATTCTCATTCTGATCCTACCTCTGATTTGAATTAGGGAAAAAAAGGTATTGGAGAAATAAGAAACTATTCAAGTCAAAGTGCTACTGGCTATTAATTATTTTTAAAAATAGTATTCAAGTAAAATTAAAATATCAATAAATGATCACAGTCCAAACCTCTACTTCTTTTGGCTCAGATGCTTGTAAAAGATGCTCAGGTTAAAGGATCTGCAATGATTTACTCTTGATGATCTGGTCTCTGCAGCTTCACTTCATTTACTCTAATTGCCTTGGCGTAGACAAAGATAATATTTGGCTTGAATACAAAGCCTGTGCCTGGACCTACTTAATCAATCTGGCTTCTGCCAAATTTTAAAGAAAGAATTCCAAAGCGGAAGGCAAAGACAGGACAAACTGGAAGACGAATACTATGATCCCTTTGAAATTATATTGATTGGGACTCTGACCTGGCTGGAACTGCTTTACCCAAACCTCCACAACAAATTGAACGAGTTGTTCTGCGCTGCTGTAGTTGGGTTTAGAAAATTCCCTTTGTGTTCCTCAGCACAGGATATGAGAAGTATTTCCAGAAGTGTCATGAGGAAGGTTTTGCCTTTAAAGTATTTCTTTTTAATATCAGAAGCATCTTACTTTCTTTGCTAATTACCAGTTCAAACATCAAAATACAAAATTTATGCAGCCATATTCACTACTAAACATGGTTTTCTGGAAAGAAATCAATAATAACAATAATCAAGATGAGTCTTAACTCATCCTGAATGTAATCAAATTATTTAATTGAATAGATTTTAGAAACATACATATATTTCTGTCATCAGAAGTAAACTTATTTAATGGACAAGAAAATGCAAATAACCTTGTCAGATTAAAGTTTATAAATCTGTAAATCAAAGAGACTTTTATCCTCATGATTTGCCTTTGTTCAGCATGTTTAATCTTCCTGCAAATCACCCAGCCAGCTATTGCCCTGATACAAGTGACAGAGGTTGAAGTTTGACTTGCACATTTAAATATAATGTCTGAAGCTGAGACATGCTGGCTCTGGAGCCTTGCTGCCTCAGCATCTGAGCATGGCCACAAGTCAAAGCTTGCCAAGGCACTTTAAAGAAAGGCAGCTAAAAGTTATGAAGGAATTGAACTGGATCAGGAAAAGAGCTGCAGCACCTTTTTAATGTGAATTATGTTGCCTTGGCGAAAGCAGCCTGTTGGAGAAACCCAGCTCTACAGAGATGGGGCACTGAGAGGCATTTTTAAAGATTTTATTCCATTATCAATCTCATAGAAGGGTGAGACACAAGAGATGTAAAACTCAACACCATTCTATCAGAAGCCAAACTATTTCTTTGTTACAAACCTAAAAATGTTTTTCAGCCTGTTAGCTTTTGCCACACAATGCTGCTAATACTTCTAACACCAACCACCTGTTATTTTACCCCACATGGTCTTGCTACAATGCATCTGTCATAGTTCTGATTCTCCAAAATATCTGGTCTCTTTGCAATGCCATCGTTTGAAACTTGTTTCCAGTTCCATTTCTCTCCCAACAGCGTCTTCTCCATTCCATGGCCTTTCTGAGTCAGCACTTAGGCTTAACTCAAGATGACTTAGGACTATAGACCTTATCTCAGAGTTTGCATACAGATGTACAAGACTATGTGAGCTTTCAGCCAGGCTTTGAGAATACTCCACAAATACATTTCTCACAGCAGCCCCTTTTAGGGAGATTTCTAAATTCCAAATACCCAATCATTGAGTAAATCAGTCCAAAGTGTTCCCCAACCACTTGTCAACAGCAGTGGAGAATCCCAGCACCCAAACAACCACCGTGTGATTCAAAGTGCACTTCAAGAGAAAAAACAGCTGGCGGGTGGCAGCTGGAAGGGGGACCAAGCTTACAGGAAAATGGGCACATTGGCAGTTTATGGAAGCGAGGTGGCAGATGGAAAGAGGGGAAGATGCACAAAGTGCTATTACTAATTTGATCACGTGGAGAAAATTGCATTGAAAATCTCTGGCCAGAAAATTGATTTACTGGTTCCCCTCCCAAGTGGAGTCTCTGGTACAATAAAATGCTGCCATTGTACACCATGAATAGCCTTAAAATAACCTGAGTTACTTTGCAGCCATTAAACAAAGAGATTTAGGCATGATGAAGCAATACTTAGGCATTTTGTGTGGAGAATGTAGCTACACCAGGAACACAGGGTTTGGTACAATGCTAACAACAGTACAATGACAGGGACAAGTTTAGCATCTGTCTCTTACGGTGTTTACATTTGTCCAGATCTTAAGGCAAAGATAAATAATCCTGATTAGTGAGAACTGTTATCAACAGCTACTACAGGTGTAAATTCAGCTCCAAGAATAAAGAAATCAAACTCAATGATTTGTATATTCATTTCATCAAATGTGATATGATCAGCCTAAAGCTACTTTAAGTTGTCTCTTTACACATAAATTAACAAGAAATACAGGAAGTACATTTGTACCAGCTTTGTTCACACACCCTGCCTTGAACCACCAGTGACTGAAATCAAGGTGTGAGTTACAAAGAATTTTTTCAAACATAAGATAAAGTTATTTGTGCTGGTTGTATAAACATGCAAGGTGCTGTCAGTTCTAGTCAAAGTAGTATCAGTAAGACAACCAATAAGTTAAATTTGGGTCCAATAGGTCACACCAATCACTTGCACGTTATTTTTATTTTGTCATTTTGCTTGGATAATCAGATTATACCTGCATTTCAGCCTTTCACTATTTAATTAGGCAAAGCCTTCATTCATTCAGGCCACTTGCACAATTATGGCAGATAATTTAGGGAAGTAGACAAAGATGAAAAAGAAATCAAAGCTGACATGATGTAGGAAAAAAAATCTGAATTAGCATTTTCTCTCTGTCAGAGGTTCCTTCCCCACCTGCGTTCCCTCTCCTCCTCTCAGGCATCTGTCTAAGCAGAGCATTCACAAGCAGTGACAGGTTGGCAGGTTTCTGTTACTTTTTTGGACCTGTAAACATTCATTCTTTATTTATCAGTGGTGCCCACCAGTTTCCAGCAGCTTTTGCAGTGCAGGTGTTCAGGACACAGTCCGGGGTGACCAGCACAGTGCAGCATCTCAGAGACACCACTGCACAACATAACAACGAGACTTATGATGGGTAGAGAAAGGTTTCCAACCTCTAAGATGCAAAAGGCTCAGGCTGAAAACTTTGGCAAGTCCAGAAAATTCTGCCATTCCTGTATTTTAAAAAAAGCTGCAATTTTAAGACAGCTGATTTTGCCCTTTTTGTAGGTGGAAGCTTGTTATTCAACAAGCAGTTGAACTGCATACTCAGTATGCAAGCCCTGTCAGCCTGGTTTTCAGCGTGCCTTTTGTCTGCAAGCAAGAGGCAAACAAGAAAGAGAGGGAAGGCAGTGTAAAGTGTTAGAGTAATTACTTACAAGGTCTGTTACAACAGCCTCTAGAGGTGTTATTTGTTGTACACAGTATCCACATTTGGGTGAGTGACTGATACTACACAGCTCTAAACCCCTGCTCAGACACCAAGCCACTGTTGGAGAGAACTAAGCTTCTTGTTTGTTAATTTATAGTTACTTCTTCAAGTATTCCCAGGTGGAAGGGAAACCTCCCCCAAGATTAGCCACACCTGATTTCAAAGTAACTTACACGAAGGAAATAGTAATTTCTTGCATTTTAGATGTCAGATCAATTAAAATTTCTCAGATAGACGCAGACTAAAACTCATGAGCTGGAAACTGTGCAGAGCACAGCTTAGCATACAACAGCCTGGAATTCTGTAAAATAAACAGACGACTACAAATGGCTTCAGGATTGGAAGAAAAGAAACAAAGCTATAACTTTAGCAGACACCACCTCTGAGCACCATCATCAGGCAGGCACTAACGCTCTCACAAAGGCTTGAAATTCCCACATTCATCTTGCCCATTATAAAAGAAAACAGAATTAAACAGAAAGTTCATAGACACTACTGAATACATGATGTATAACAAGTATTTATAAGGTATTGTATTAAAAAAACCCAAAATAAAATAGGAGATCAGGTAAGCATCACCAATTATTCAGTAACTAAAAGAACTATACTAAATATATATACCACATCTATATAACAAACTACATTTCTGTCACTGGTATTAGGACATCTACAAGTCACTGTAGTATGGTCGTATATTGAAGGATGTATGTACAATTCTCCACTTAGGAGCTCTGAGGCTGCAGTACTATAATCAAAATACTTCATTGACTGGCAATAGCAAACCAAGACCTCTTTAAAATTTGTATGACTCCAAGAGCACCAGGAGGAGCCAAAACTAAGAGACCAGCTAGGCCTCTAAGGGTACAAGAGGAGAGCCACAAAAGAACACCCCATGGCTGCTTGGAATTCCCACTGCTCTGATGTTTTGCAGCGTTTCCACTGATGGTTTTTAGGTGTTCACATCCTCCCAGCTTACAAAAATATACATTCACTATTCAACTCCACTGCACTTGATTCCTATTTATTTTCAACTCTCTACTTCCTGCTCTAGAAGTTCAGGATTCTCTGCAAGTCAAAGGAAGTTCAGAGGAGCACACAGAATTCAAATATCAACTAAAACAAAAGCTTTTATTTTTGTAGTGTAAAGCTCAGCAAGTATTTGATGAATGAGAGAGGTTCTGCTGCTCCCATTTGAATAAGACTGCTGAATAAAACTTGGACGGTTCTTGAAACACCTGAATTTACGGGCATCTACTGCCAGACAGCTTCTCAAAGACTTTTTATATCAGAGTTTCTTTTATCAATTGCTGGATCACTTGGTTGTTTTCTCTCTTTAATTGAAGTCATTTGTTACTGGCTCCCTCTCTCATGACCTCAAAATCAGATAGAGCTGTATTTCAGGGAACCATCAGTACCTGAGTCCAGAACTCATAATAAAGACCAAAAAGCTTCAAGCACTCTTTTGTAGTACCTGTTTTATTTGAAAGGAAAAGCTCAGCTAAGGAAGCAGGCTTTGGGGGTTTGTTTCTCAGAAGCCTATGAACATGGAAGGGTTTTTTGTGTCAGTGTTTGATGAAATTAATGATTTAAGTCATTTACTCAATGTTTGTAACTTGTCCAGAATTACATAAATACTGACAGAAGTACATTGTGCCTTGAGAGCCCTCCAGCAATTTTAACAACCTTTCATCATGAAATAACACTTGATTTTGATCCTCCTTATGTTTGGGCTTTACTTCAGAAGTTTGCTTTCTGTTTTACTGTATGCCTCAGGCTCATCTAATTTATTTTTTTTTTCCTCAAGACTTCAGATTTTCAAATAAAAAAGCAAAATTCAGTTTGGGAATGAGACAAGGTGGTGCAGGAAGTTACCAGGCTATGTAAACCTCTTGGACTGAAAATTAATTATTTCAACTACAAAAAGGGGTAAAATAAGCTGTCCTAAAAAAACAAAAAAAAAAACCAAAAGTAAACCAGGTTTTAAAAAAGTGTCCTTAAAAATACCAGAAAACAAGAAGGGATATGACAAAAAAAATTAATTCAAATATCAGAGACTGAGAGGACTAAATTTTCAGGAAGAAATAAGTGCTTATCCTTTTCAAATATGCTTCAATCAGAAGTTCCTGGTAACTCATCTCCATTTGAGATGGAGATTAATCTAATTTAACTAATTTCTAATTTGAGACTGTATCTTCAGCATTTAAAGATAAAGTCTCAGGAATCCAGAGTCAGCACAGATTCTTGCATATCAAATCTACTTTGATTCTTGCTATCAAGGCATCAAATAATTTTTCCTTGTTTTTAAAAAAAGTAGAATTGTTTTGATATTAGAGTTTCTTAATGATCAATGAAGATAAATATGAGATGAATAAAATCAATGAGGGCAACTCTGAACACCAATTCCAGGAAGGTTTCCATTGATACTTCTATTAGAAAAATTTAACTGCACATCCACAGTGAAAATAGTCTTACAAGTTAGACCCATCTTCACTAAATGCAGACACCATCAGATGGAGATGTTCAATTTCAAAACTGTGATTGCTGGGTTGGTAAGAAATTAAAGATATTGCACATTGCACATGCCCTGCAATACTTAGAGAGTCAGTGGGCTCATTTCTTTAGTCTCACTACCATGCTGCTAGGACTGACAGAGACAGAGCTGAAACTTTTGGATAAACAGAAATTTATTTTTTCGTTAAAGGAAATAAAAAGCCACAAAATCTACATTAAGAAAAAAACCCTAGTATTGTCAACAGACAGGAAAAAGAGAAGCATGTTCACGTGCTAGGCATTTATATCTTAAGGACTGATCCAGGAAATTTGGCACTTTCACACGTGCAAAGGTTTTATTTTATTCCCATCATTTTTGCTCCTTTGAATCTTCTTTTCACAAAAGAAGCTTAAAGGGTTTGGACTTTGGCTTCTTGTGACCCAAATATATGATGCCACAGAGAATGTTTCATTGGGAGGCACTAAATAAAAGATAACTCTTTAAAGTGTCAGAGAGCCAGGTGAAAAGTTAAGATCTGATTCACCTAATGTCATGGAGAAAATAGCTTGACTGAAAATACACTGAATTGCAAGATATCATTTTCCATCATGTATGTTGTTGTCACACCTAAAGCATTCAGAAAACTCTAAAAGAAAATTTGAACCCCTAATTCAGAGATTCAACTCTAGGAAGAGCTGAGAAGTACCAGCATGAGATGCTGTTAAATATGCTTAGCTATAGCAGTGCCTGAGATGAGATGTCAACCCCTACTACTAGTTCTGCCAATAAAGAGGAAATCTTTAATTCTTCCAACCAATTTAGGAGTATTAATCAATGGTTCCCCTTCTTAGCCAAAGTTTTCATATGTTTTTTGGTAGCCAAGGTCCTCTACAAGCTATTCCAGTCACTTGGACAAACACTGTACCTTGCATATCTTGTTTTCTGCTACACCAGAAACTCCCCAAACAAGACATATTGGACGTGGCTAATAACGTTGAGCCAGGGCCCTACTTCAGCTGCTTCTGCAACGTGGATCCAACCCTTCCCAGAGGGGAAAAGTCTGCACACAGGAAAAATTAGAATGAGATGTGATTCACATAAGCTGCAGTGACTCACAGCCACTGCAGTAACCACCCCAAATATGAAGAGCTGACACAAAATAGATGAGGACTTGCATCCTTCTTGCACCAAGGCTTGGGCTTGCCCTTGTATCGAAACAACCAACCCCATTTCAGTAAGAATCTACCCTCCAGGCAATGCAAACTTAATCTCTTCACTGCTTGTGCACTAGCACTGTATTTCTTCATGAGGTTTCTCTTTCAGGACTAAAATATTAGGTCAAGTTCAGTGAATAAATTTCCTTTACTTAGAAGGAAAACACAGCCTATAATGACAGGGCAGTCCCACAGCTCAGGATACCACATCTGTAGTGTGGAGCCATACTAAGAATAAGGAGTCCAAAAACGTGAAATAGGGATCAGGGAAATCATCTATACCAAGGTACTTTTCATCAACTAGAGCACTGACCAAATTCATCTGTTACTCTTTGGCTGCCTGTATTCCTGCATGGTCAGCAAACAACTGGGGGGACTGTGCATTATTAGAATGATTTATTTTGTGTATCAGTCACACAGGAGTAATATTTCACTCTATAAAAAGGAAGAACTTATGGGTAAATACCTCCTTGCCAGCTTCAACAATGAATTGGGGCAAAGAAAAAAGTGCCTGCCCAAATCTGAATACTAAAGTCTGTATCAAACACAATATTTGACTCAGTCTTGTGACATTCAGGACCCTGGATGAGGGAGGAAATCCACACAGCTGTTTCATTCTCAAAGAAAGGAACATGAGATATAAACCTGACTTTCCCTTCACCCAAGTATGTGGATGGTGTTTCAAAATACAGCATTCTTGACAAATATGCAAGTGTAACATTTCCATTTGCTCTGATATTATCAATTTAACATTTCTGTAATGGGGCTTCTACTCATACCCTTTTGCAGTCGCTGCTGTCAAGACCTTTATTTTTTTCACATGCAGATACAGAATCTGCTATTAAAAAGAAAGAAGTCTTTTTCCCATACCAGTAATCAGAGATGCTTTCAATCCCTTCATCTTGCTCATTCTTTTTCTTTCCACACAAAATAATTGAAAGTTACTAACAGAAGACAAACTGACCAACAGAGACACTTATAGCAAAAAATAAAAACAGAAAGTGAGATTGTGAGGTAGAATAAGGCTTGTGCAAAAAGAATTGAAGCATCCACATGGCCTTTTGCCACTGCCTTACTGTATGGATACGGTTACATGAGAAGACAGGCAGGCTGTGAGTCATAACAAGGAGTAAAGACTAGGAAAACTCATCAGCTTTAAATTATTTTTAATGGAAGTTATTTGGATTAATTGATGTTCAGAGTAATTTGTGGAACTGGCGAAAAGCAAAAGTTAAAAGAAAGAGAGATCAACAACACTTTTTTTGTCATATTACATAGGTTTCAACTGATATTTTTGGTATATTGAAACACATCAGAAGCAGCACACATTACCTGAATTAACTTGGGCACAGGGAAGCATAAAGGACACTACCAGAGACATCTTTGATGCTAAGGAATAGACTGACTGAGCACAGTACATTTTCTTCCCGCTTTCCCCAACCCTCCAAGCAGGCAGAAAGTAAAGAAAGTGTTGAAGTTACTAAATCAATAGAACAGAAGAAAAAGTGAAGCCCCACTAAAATACAGCAGGTCACAAGCTCCCTAGGGATACACACCATCCAGGGGAAAAAATCTGAGGGAAAAATCACCCTGTAAAATCCCAGAAAGTAATACATCAGCTACATTAAGAATATTTTTTGGAAGAAAGACATTCTATTAGTAGGTCAGAACTCCAGTACAAACGGTGATGGGATAACGACAGTTATTTTTTCTGTCCAAGGTGATGAGGGAATGATGACTGGTGTCAAGAATGGCAACTAAGAGAAAAGTTTTATTGGCAGGCATTCAAGAACACATTTCTCCAAACAAACAAAAAAAAGTCAATATACAGCTAAAAATAATGAGTTGAAAAGTTAGAGCAGGAAATGTTTAAGTAATCTTAAAATGGTGTCGAATCAAAAAGAATAAAGGATTCAAAGTTACTACTAAAAATATACATGAAGTGGGAGTACAAAAGAATGAGAATGATCAGTTTCATGACTGATTTTCACAGATACTCCATACTTACTCCATAAAACAGAGACCAACAGTCAATTTTCTTTTGCTTATTTCACCTGTAATTTAAAATGACTTCAAGTCTGGACATATCAGCATCACTGCACCTGATTTCTCTGTGCAAGTAACATGTGCAGAGATGAATCCTGGAGTTCATCAATCAAGCTATGGCTTAGGTTATAGTTCCTTTGTCTGAAGGATGTATGGATGCATATTCCATTAAAAACATAATAGGAAACCTTATGCCCCCTTCAAAGGAGCAGTAAGTGGATGGGAATGCACACCACTGAAAAATTTCCCTGATAAAGTTCTAAAGCAGCAAGTGAAATCAAAAGTTATTCTACTTTTGATATCCAGCTTTTTGGCACATATGACTTCTAGATCAGTTTGTTTTGTAGAAAATATCCTTGAAAAAATATATATATATATGTACTTACACACACACATTATATATATAGTGGTTACAACTGAAAACCAACTGTACCCAATGTTTACCCTCAGCTTCATTTTAATGAGAAAGGATAAATA